>BHFT01022539.1:0-102472 GCA_004320025.1 Laticauda laticaudata
TGTTCAGTTCAGGCCATGCCATCTGCTTAACATCTCTCGGTTTAGCTAGTGCCTTGGCCATTTTGAAAATGGCTGGCCCACAGTGCGTGAAGAATACAGTTCTCTTCTTCTGGTCAGTTATCTCCTGTAGCTCATTGCTTTCTAAGAACATCAGAAAGCGGTTAATGTACAACTGCCAATCTTCTTCGGCTGGGTTGAACGGTGTGGGTGGCGCATTGTTACCAGCCATCTCGGTCGCTCAGTTCTGGTTGCTGCGTGCTTCAGTCTCGCTCTTCTAGGACAATCCCACCTTCGTCGCCAGTGTTCCGTTTGGAAATAAGGTGCGTGAGACCAGGTTCCAACAAACAGCTCTTTATTAAAACAGTATAGTAACTTGTAACAAAACATTTAGCCAAGCTGCAGCAGCCCTTCTTAAAGCAGCTTGCTCATGGCTTGTGACCAATGACAGTTGTTCAAGTATTCCCACCATCAGGTGGGCCAATAGGAATGGAGCTTAACTGACCAATCTGAGAACGGCCTATTCAGCCAATCAGTTTAAGATATTTGGAGTCTACCAAGTTTTATACACAACAGTTAATTTATTCTCCAAAGCACTAGAGGGCAGGACAAGAAACAATGGATGGAAATTAATCAAGGAGAGAAGCAACCTGGAATTAAAGGAGAAACATCCCAACAGTGAGGACAATCAAGCAGTGGAACAGCTTGCCTTCAGTCATTGTGGGTGCTTCATCACTGGAGTTTTTTAAGAGACTGGACAGTCACTTGTCTGAAATGGTATAGGATCTCCTGCTAGAGATTTTTCTCTAAGCAGCAGCTGTACCCATCATCTATGAATCAATGTCTGAAAGAACATAGAACATAGAATCATAGACTTGGAAGGTACCCTGGAGATCTTCTAGTCCAATCCCCTGCTCAAACAGGAAACCCAATACCATTTCAGATAAATGGCTGTCCAGGTTTTTTTTGTAAAATCTCCAGTGAAGTTTTTAATACAGCATAATCTTATTGATCAAATGACTGGATTCCTTCCCCCATCCTTCTTTCACTCTTTAAGATCTTGGGGTAAATTTCTCTTATTTTCTTAGCTGCTGCATTTTGGCTACATAGAAGTTGGTATTCCCTGCTGTTGGTATTCCATGTTAAGAAGGAATAATGCACTGGGGAGAAAATAACATGCACTTTCCATGTTTTCTTTTCATTGATTTCTTTGATGTTAATAACTCACTATGGGAAACCATGATTCCTTCACTGGAAATCTTGTGTACATGTAGTGCAAGTAGAACATAATTTAGGCTTATTATGTAAAAAGAAAGCAATGCTTTGGAAAGGAAGGAACCATCTAGATAATTGCATCAGCAAATGTTGGAGCTATGAAAGAGAATGAGTTAATATCTTTTTCCAGATCTAATTCACAAGTTCAAATGGAATAGCAAGATCAAAGACAACACTTTGCATTCTAAAGTTTTGTAGTGGCCAAGTTTCTCACTCTAACAAAGTTGAAGAAGTCATTTTAACTCCATCAGTTAGCATAGGAAAACTAATAATAGCAGTTACATTTCCAGTGCAGGAAAGACTGAAAACAATTTAATGAGTCCTTACAAATCTGTTGTGTGTGATCAGGCTAATAGATTGGAAGACATGGAGATGATAGATAAGTATAACACCATATTAGCTCTTTCCACATCTGCTGCTTTTCAGCACATATTTGGTGCCATGATCCTCAATAAGAACAAGATTGTCAAATAGACGACCTCCTAAAATATCCTTCCTGTGGCTCTGAGCTATTTCTGCCTCTCTTTAATTGTTTGTTGAAAACTTAATTAGAGATAACAATGGTTTGTAACATAGTTAAGCTTTGTCTGTAAGATGACCAGTTATGTCTTACCAGAAAACAGATAGTGTGTCACTGAAGACGGTGACACATTAGCAAACAAACAAAAAAGATTAACTAGCAAAACTCAAATAAAATGCAGGCAGGCATATGGAGAGAGAGAGAGAGAGGGAGGGAGGGAGGGAGGAAGGGAGAGAGAGAGAGGAACAAGAGACTATTAGACAGCCATATATCACAAGGCATAGAACTTTTAAGAGCCACTGAGAACAATATTGGGAATAATTAGCATTGACCATCCCAAAGAAAACAGTCTAAATTAAACCCTTTGATTACAGAACACTACAATAAAGATAGTAACATAAGGAAGCTGTAGTTTTTCTGTCTTGACGTTGCATTCATTAACACTGTAGATATACATTGCATAAAGTAGTTGTGTTCTGCTTTAAATGGAATTTATGAGACTACTGAGAAATCATTTTCTTCAACTTGTTTTAAAATATTTGGTTTTTTTTTTTAGTTTCAATCTTACGCAAATTAAAAATGTTCTTCAGGCAAAGAGAGAAGGATAATCTCTAATATTAGGGCAGAAGGGAAAAAAATCTTGGAATATTAGCACTGTAGGAAGCATAGACAATTAAAATATTGGATTCCCTGAAAGAGCTTTAAAATATTCCCATTAGGAAATAGAGAGGGAAGACTGACTTAGCAGGATGTACAGGAAAAGACAAAATGAAAAAGGCCATAAATATTCAGATACAATTGTTTCTTTCTGAAAAGTAAGTCCACACTTCATATTATATTATACATATAAGACATAATATTTACAATGATTTTCATCACTTCTATTTCTGAGGTATCACTTTCACCTTGCGTTGTCTTTAGAATTAGGCAATTGCATTGAACACATTAATCAGAAGCTGTGTAATTTTTATTTTCACACGTTTATCTCTTTTTATCATCTTTTATACAAGAAGCCTAAACATAACTTTATCTTTTGAACATGTATTAATCAATTCTTAGTGTTAATCATTTTCTATGATGGATTATTTCTGATTCTCACTCTTCTTATCATTTAAAGAACGAACGTGAGTTAATGTTAGTGGTTTTTTAAAAAATTAAATAGAACATCAGCTTTTTAATAACTCTGAGACTCTCCAGAATGCACAGCATAAAATAATCTCCAGCCCTCAAGAGTTTATTATGTGAACTCAATTACAGAGAAAATAATTATCCACAAGAAACAATTTAAAACAGGTATGGCAAAGTATTCTGTCACTTGAGAGCCAAAATCAATCAATCAATGTTATTTAAATAAAGGAGGAAATGTTTCAGTTGTTATTACTGTAACTGCTCAGATTTCTAATAGGATTTTAGTTTTATTACACTGGAGTAAGCATATTTGCATGTTAGATTTCCACTTTTGTGATCATTCCAACCTCTGTTCTAAATACTGGCTTCCAATTTTGTTTTGTCCGGAAAAACACGAGGTAGACCGGGTTCCAACAGCAAAGTCTTTATTTAAGTCAGGATGTAGAAACGGAACATTGGCTCAAGCTGCGCCGTCTTTTTAAGTACATTTCTACCCGAGCCGCTTGCAGCCAATGACAGTTTTTGATTGTTGCCGCCTTCCCCGGCTGTTGGCAGGAGATTGGTTCAAAAGGAACCAATCCCGTTTTCCGTTCCAGATTGGCCAATGGAGATGCATTATTCTGAAGCCGGATTTATTTGCAACTACAGAAACACCTCCCTCTCATTTGGTTTGGTCCTAACGTCGTGACGTAGGTCTCGCAGGGAGTAGGCGCGGGGCTTGCTTCTGACTCGACTGAACGCACTGCAGCTGGTTCAATTTTGTGAGCGTGTCTCCGCCGGCGATTCGGAGGGGTCGTTTTGCTTGTTTCACTGGCTGGGCGCTGTCCTCTTCTCTGGAAATAACTCGTCTGGAAGGCTGAAGGCAATGCATCATCCCGTGCGAGCCTGAGCCAGCCTTGAGTGCTTGGCGCCGGCGGGCGTTTCGCCGCTGCCCTCTGGTGGCAGGGTGAGTGGACGTGTCGACATTAATCCTTGTGTTCTGGGCCCGCTACGCGGTCGAGGTTGACGTTTACCGGACGGCGCCCGGCGAGGAGCGCGGCATCTCAGCTATCATTATCTGGAAGTGCGCTCGGGGCTGAACTGATCAGGAGATAATCGTCGACGTCGATCGGACTCCGTGTGGGGCCCAGTCTTCGGCATGACTTCTCGCGGGAAGCTCCGGCAGGATCCTCGAGATCGGAAGGTCCTGTACTACACCCACGTATACGCCTCTAGTGCGGCCAGGACAACAGGTGCGTAGCATCTCTCGTCGGCATCATACCGCTTGGCCGGCGTAGCAGCGGTGACGAGTTCGCGTCCCCCTACCGGAGGTATAGCTTGCCGCGTCGGCGATCGATAGAGCTAGGCCCGTTTCGCTCCGGGCAGATGTTGACGCGCGAGCTTGCTGGCCTCCCTCGGTGATTGCTTTGACAACGCAACTCTTTACTCACAAAGCAGTGAGTACTCATATTTGCTACTTTTGATTCGTTGGTTTATCCGGCGCAATTGTTTGTTAAAAAGGTTTCTTTAGTATAAAATTTTTCACGGTGCTATCCCCCCCGCCCCGCGGCTATATGGATCTGAAATTCGGTCGGTTGTTTGTTGTTGTTGGTTCGTGTTTTTATTCGAGGTCTCTTCCAGTTCCCGGGGACCGAGAGCTGGGTCTCAAAATGTGGCTCGCTTCACTCCGCTGCCATCGTCTACTCGTATATCCGGTATGTTATCACTTGGGCCCTGTTCAGGTCTGTGATGATTGTCCCGTACCCGAATGGCGCGTCTTCCCCGGTAAACTTTATTGCCTAACCCACGAGGATCGCCAATTTTAAGAAGCTCCTGACATCGTGGTAGAGGAGTCAGGGGGGTTTTCGCTGTGTGAAGTTTGTGTGTAGCTCGGTCTAGCTGTGATCTAGTTCCTCACCCCATCATAGTTTTCTGTACTAGGGTTTTGGCTTGGTATGCTGGTGACTCTGGTGTTATATTGTTGCGGTGGGGAGCCTGAGTTATCTGCTTTGGATACTCCCATTGTCCGCATTCTTCTAGGACCCCTACACTTGGTAAAACTGGACCAATTCTTTCAGCCACTGACCCGGAGTTCTGCCGCCGTGAGATGAGAGGCCGGCGCTGGTGAGGGAGTATGTCTATACTAACCACAGGGAGGCGGCTAGTATTGGTCGATGACACTAGTAGGCGTTGGTTAGTTGAGGTCGTTATTCGGACACCCAGAGGTCGACGGTCACGGACGTGGGGTTGCAAAAACGTGTTGTCTAGTCTTCGACCTTACTTAGGGACATCTTCTGGTTGTCGTTGATTGGGCGAATACGATTTTTACCTCTAGCCAATGTTGAGTATGCTCCTACGACAATCAGAAACCGTGGGTGTCCTTGGAGTGGGGCGATGGAGAGATTTCGATATGGATCGGCATGTGCCGACGTGGATGTTCCCAGCCCTTAATAGGGATGCTTTGGAGGAGCTATGGTCTGGCTCTCTGGCAGGTTGTTTCAACGGTGACCACTATTCCAATGTCCTTACCAATGCCGGGCCACCAGACATAGCTCCTTGCAAGGCTTTTCCATTTTAACAGATTCCGCAGGTGTCCGCTCAGCAACATGCTGCACGCAACCACTGGTTTGTAATTTGGTTGGGATGACTACGCCCGCCGCATCACCCACCCAACAGTAGACGATCCTTCTCTATAGAAGTTTGGTTGTCTGGCTGCAAGAAGCGTTTCTAAAAGTCGCTCGGTTTTTTGATTTTCCGGCCAGGCCTCGTACCCTACCAGCGAGTTAAGGTATTACACACGGGGTGGTCAAGTGAGGATCTTTGCCGGGCTGCTGCAGGATGCCATTCGGCGGAGCTGAGGTGCGGAATGCGCGGGGAGCGTCTCTATCTGAGAGGGGCAGTCATCGGTGGTGCAAGGGTCTTCTTTCGTTGCTGGCAATGGTGCTATTACTGGCTGCTCCAAAGCGTACCGCAGGGTTGGGAGAATTTGGATGGGTGATTCCTGGCCGGCTGTACTTAAGGTGTATCATAAGGCGCGTGCTAGTAACTCCGACAAGATAGCCTCATAGTCATCTCTCGGGGGCACAGGGAGTGTTGGTGTGGAAGATGTTTCCGCCCGTAAAGGGATGTCCCAAGAGTAGGCGGGTTTGTGTCTGTGACAATTTGAAAAAGCCCTGCCCGCCTGACGGGTAATTTCATGGGCAAACGTTTTACCCACAGCCGAGCAATGCTAGGCCGCTCTGTCTCAGTTCGGCTGTAGTTCCGCCTGCCGCCGCTTTTGACAAGAGTTTTTGAGTAGTATGCGACGGGCGCCTTTCTTCTTGTCTCGTCCGAATTTGGTGGCTCAGGATGGCTGCGCGACTCAAACGGATGATGGCGTCGCAGGTCACTCTCAGTGGTTCAAGGTGGTCGCTGCGAAGAGTGTTGGGATAGAAGTATGTTGCGAGGGTTAGCTAATCTTTTATTTTGTTGAGAAAGGCGTTTTCTGTGTCTTGTGCCGCCACCAAGCCCAATTGCTTTTTTTTGTCCAAGAAACCGAGTTGTAGGGGTTCTGCTATTGTGGGACGCTGTATTTTGTTATGGTGAATACAGTGTAAAAAATTTTTAACCGCAGACGAAAGGGCCTGTTAACTACCTTTTGTTTCTCTTGGTTCTGGGTGAGTTGTATTGTATGGCTGTTGGTTTTCTCTTTTCGGTGGGGATGCTGATACCTCTCACGTCTGGATATAATGGCCCAGAAATTTCGAGCGCTCTTTTTGTAGCCGAGCAGCACTTTCTCTTTTTTACTCGGTTTAACAAGGTCCAAGGCGTCGCTGAATGTTGGTTACGTACCTTTGTTAGTGTCTGTTGTGAGTTGGTTTTGTCGTTTTGCTGAGATTAGGTCAGGTCGTCAGAAGTTAGCGGTACGGACTGCCTCTTATGCCGTTTAGGAGGCGTTCCATATGGGCTTTGAAAAGACGCGCTGGTGCCGCACATCTGACCTGCCAAAATTGGCAGTGCTCCTTACATCTTGATGGCCGGGTCCTTCTGTGTTTTGTAATCTATAGGTCCTGTGCCTGCCGCTGTTTCGGGGTCTATCTGGCTGATTGTTTGGTTATGTAGCCTGTTTGGCCAGGTCGAGGTGTTGGCGAAAAGTTTTGGTCCTCCCCCTCCACCAGGGCGAATGGGGATCAGTGGGATGTAGCAAGTGCTGCGATCTACTGGCTACCAGGGATATCTGGCGCTCTGTTGTGTGCGTGGTCAGGTGTTCGCCTTGATAAGTCCACAGATGTCGAGATTCGACCCGAGTCGCAGGCTTAAGTAAGGTGTGCGACTATCGGACGTTTCCCATGTTGGCATGGTCTAAACAGCTGTAGCACCCCCGGGCTACTACATTATTTAGCTGTTCCTGCGATCTTTGCTTTTAAAGCAAGACGAACTCGCGCGGGCTTATACTCATTCTTTAGGGCTACTTGTGGGTCTAACGCTGAAAGAAATTAGGGTCCCCCGAGTACTAGTGGCCCACAGATGAGCGCGTTCGAACACAGGTTCTTGGAATTCCCGAGCTTAGGTCTTCCTCCAGTCGGTGTGCTCACTCCGAGTCTATCCAGGTCATGCCCGATAGACCCAATAGGCCGAACCATGTCGACTGCCAGGAAGGCTCGGCCTGTCACGTCCGACTGTATGGTCAGCTCGGTAGTATCATCGACATGGTCTGTTTGTATGGAGCACTCTTGAATCTTGCCGATCGCAACTACTGGATCGGTTTCCCTGGTAGATCATTCGAGTGTTAGGCGCTGCTTTTTAGTTTTCTGCTGTCGGTCGGAGGACCAGGGCGATAGCCAGCGGACTGAGTTGACTCTATAGTGGTCGTTCCAACGAGACCATAGACCAGCGGAAAGAATTCGAGCCGATCACCTCCATTTCGCAGGGTTTTATTCGTTCGAATTTACACTGAGTTAGATCGTTCGATTTCGGTTTATCGCGCCTTTCCGTCTTAGTCGGATTTCCAACTAGTTTGTAGACAGTTTGGAGATGTGTATCTCCTCTCTGTTGGCTGGTTGCTCTGTACTTTGCTACCGTCACTTGGTCCGTCTCGTCTGCCAGGACTCGGCTCCGTGTGGGGGAATTTGGTCGGCGTCATTCCGTGATGTGGGGCTCCGGGACTGCTGTTAGATGTTCTTCTCAGTTCTGAGACGTCTCTCAGATGTGCCACTCAATCTATCCTTGCAACTATCTGCACTGGCATCGAGAAAAGCAACCGGTAGCAAATATACCGCTCTCACGGTAGACGTGTCCTCCGCAGTGCCAGGCGCGATCTCGCGCGCCAAAGATTTACTTTCGAGCTGGCTCTGATTCTTGCCGGCATGCTAATGCGGCTTGGATGCTACGGATACGTCGGGTCGAGCCAGTGCGTAGCTATGGACTGGACGTCTCGCCATGAACAGGCACGTGTCTTACGTGGTGGTGATCTAACCTGTTGGAGACGATTTCGTTTCCTAGTACGATCTGTGGCCGCGTTGTGTGTTCGTCCTAGCTTGTGTTCATCTGTTCATGCGTTAACAGGACACAGAGACACGGCTATGAGTTGTTCGCGGCGGGCATCTCAGTCAGGTTTCTGCGTGGCGCTGCGATCGGGCGCATTGCGGAGCGGCATCATCTAAGCAGGGTTACTATCTTCTTAGGTCTTGTTTCAGTAGCTACTTTGTGCGTTGACAAAGCGGATCGCTTAGCCCAAGATTACGTGCGCATCCTCCATGCTATAGCCTCGTCGAGGTTTAGAGAATTACGCCCGCTCTCTCGCTATGCCTGGTCGGAGTGCGGGCAACGAATCGGCTACCACTCACCTTCTTTCATGGTCTCTCCAGTAGATATTCATGCGTCTTCATAGTTTAGACAGGCACACCGTTGGTGCGATAGTGCGGCTTTTCAGTAGTTTCTAGAGTTTTCGGACCAGTTATGGCTGCCTTACTCATCTTGGGGCTCGCCAGGGCTTTTGCCATTTTGAAAATGGTCGGCTACCGCATGTGTCGTTATGAAAAACGCTCTTTTTGCGGTTTGTTTACGGGGGGAGATGTCTTCTCTCATTGCTCTCGCAGGTACATCTTGGAAGCGGTCTGAACATGATCGAATCCCAGTCTTCCTCCGTTGGGTTTAAAAGAGTCGGCGCGGTACGGATTGTTCCAGCCATTCTGTTGTATGTCTGGATTCTTCTCAACTCACCACCGCTGCCTCGGCTCCGCCGTTCAGAGACGATCCACCTTCGTCGCCAGTGGGGATTTTTGTCCGGTAAAAAACACGAGGTAAGACCGGGTTCCAACAGGCAAAGTCTTTAATTTAAGGTCAGGATGTAGAAAAGGAAATTGGGGCGTCAAGCCGCGCCGGGTCTTTTTTATACATTTATCCCCCGCCGGCTTGCCCGCCAAATGACCCAGTTGTTTTGAATTGTTGCCCGCCTTCCCGCGGCTGCAGGGATTTTAGTCTCAAAGGAACGCATCCCTTTTCGTTCTCAGTAGCCAATGGGAATGCATTATTTGAAGCCGGTTATTTGCATACAGAACAAATTTAATAATTGTTTTTAAAACTTTAATCGTTGAAACAGGCCATAGCAGATATCTGGCATGGTTCAATTCCTATTGTCTCACTGTGTTTACCCTCAATATTGATATAGTCATTAACTAAATAGTTATGAACAACACTTAAAAATGGGCTTGAAAGTTTTTTTGAAGATAATCCCCTCAGATGGATCCATTTAATTGACCCACCATTTGAACCATAACAAAGTAGTTATTTAAATATTCAAAAATTAATAAGTCACTTGGTTCCAAATTATTTTCCATGTACAAACACGTCCACTCATCAAAATATGGTGGAGTTTGTTGTCAAGCCTTATTCAGCAGACTATTGATAGCAACCATTAACAGCAGATTGCTGTGCCTGCCTGATCCTGCAACAGACAAATTTTCTATCTAATTTCATCAGTCTCCCAGAAACACAGATATTAGTAAGGTTTGTGGTTTGATTTTGCATTTGAGACCAGTCAACCCATCTTTGTCTATTATTTCATTTCAAAGCCCTATAGATCCCCAACAGGAACCTATGAGTTCAACGATGACCAGCAACCGATTGTTTTTTGGGGTATTTAAAAATATAGGTATTTGAAGTTAAGAAGGAATGGAATTCTGGAAAACTTCATTCCTTAACTTTACCTATATTTTTTCAGAGGAACCAGTTGTGCTTAATTACAGTTAATTGTGGGTATTAAATCAGTAGAGATAGCAATATTAATTATAGGTAAAAAGACAGGGCTCAACCAGCATTGAATTAGTATAAAATTAGTATAATCCAAATAATGGAGAGTAAAATGACACCCAGTAAATAGTAATGTTTATATTTTAATTCAATTCATTTTAATATAGGTTTATCCACTATTTAGTCTGTATGTTTAATCAATGTAGCTTGATTATTTTTAACAGCAGTGTTGCCTTTTAAAAACACATTTTTAAAATTATAGAGGTCTTCTAAATCCATTCTTAGACTGTTTGTAATCCACTTCAGTTTGACTGTAATCCATTTGCATTTTATTATTTTTTTTAATCCATGTTTAAATAATTGGCCTGAATCAGAAATTCAAGAATCATATTGTTGCTTCCTGTTGGGGATAACTTTGCAGTGATATTTAGATTTACTGCTTTATTATCCTTTCTGAAAACTGCAGTAGAAAAAGAATCTGATTTATACACGTATCAAAGTAGAGAGACAGTTTTTCTCGGCTGCAAGACTGAGTTTAAGAAAATGGGATTCAGAGATTTTTTTCAAGCTAAGCAGCTATGAGTCTGGATACTGTCTGGCTGGAGATAATGTAGGAAACTTTCTGTCCATTACCTTATTTGATGTGTGGAAAGGGAACTTCACGAAGACAGTGGTGTCACTCAAGCAGGAAAAGCCCAAAGGGAACGTCAGGCCAGCCATAAAACAAACTTACATAGGAAAAGGAATCAAATAAAAGATACTAAAGAATCTCTTTAGACAAAAGCCCAAGAAATTAAGAAAACTAGACAAATATGAAAGGAAAACCCTTACAAACACAGGACATGCCAAATAAGCAAAATAAACAGACAAAAGACACAAAAATATATAAATTACAAAAGAGACAGATAGGAAATTGCCACAAAACAAATATAAAAAAACCATTGTAAAGCTAAAAGAGGTTAAGAAAAACCAATGATACAATCAAACCACCCCGCAGAGTTTGCCTTCCGCACCCTGCGGAGTTTGCCCTCCGGCGGGAATAAAAACAAACTCCGAAAGGATTTGAAACATTAAACACAAATACGAACATTCAAACACAAAAGGAGAAAAGGGTATAAAACACCAGGGACTTACCATATGAAGGTAGCTCGCCCAGGAACGCAGATTTCTTGCTGTCCCCCGCCTTCCTGAAAAAAATAAAAAGTTCCAGCTTTCAAGCAGTTGTCCATATCTTTGTGCCAGAGCTCTCCCAGTGGGAAAATCAAATCCTCGAAGGAAAGACATTTTGAAACCTTTCAACAGATGGAAGAAGGGCAATTTATACATGAATTAAATAACTAGGGAGTTAAACAAGTGAATGGTAATAACATATTCTGAAATCCTATTGGTTTTCACTTGCCTTGTATCCAAATATCCAGAATAATGTCAAGCTAATTTTAAGACTTCTTTGATATGGCATGGGAAGGTGTTGTATAAGACTCTGGAACAAACTCACCCTGTTGCTTGCATAACAAGTTGTCACCTAAGTGTGTCTTAAAACAGTTCCGGCATAAGACAACCAATTGTGAAAATAGAAGATTGTTAAAGAAAAGAGGTGGGAACAAATTTGTGTAGGGTGAAAGAGCCAAAATGAATAGTCAAGGAAACAACATCTGGCACAGCAGAACCAAAATGATTGGAGAAATGTAATTTATTTTCTGGGCTAAAAATATTGTTTCAGTGCTGCCTAAAATTCGAGCTTCCAGATAATCAAAGCAGCCAAATGTTCTTTCAAAACAGCACTTTCTTTCTTCTCCTTTTAATTGTAATGATGTAAATATTCTTCCTGTTTGCAAGGAAAGGTCTAAATGTTCTTACACAATATGAACAATACAGTTGGAGAAAGAAGCCCATGAAGGAAAAAAGAGATAGACATTATTGTTTACACAATGTTTCAACTGCAATGCCATCAAATATACTCTGTATACAATTTTCTTTAGTAGAAGGCTACAATGCCAGTTGTTATAGAAGCTAATTGAGAATATGAAAGTGGAGATGCATTTTGAGAACTCATGCATGAAATATTTGCAACCAGATGTTACATTTTTAGAAATTAATAAAGAAAACTATAATATTGTTGCAAAATATCGTCATGTTAACCTGTTTCAGCAAAACCATTTTGTGGTACCTGAAAGATAAACATATATATATTAAGATACTGGGTATTATGGACTTTATTATTCAAAATGAAACAAAGAGATATTATATCTGCTGATTAGTTTGCCAATGCAAAAAGTGTATGTGTTGCACACTTTACAGTTTTTTGTGAATGGACACTATCAAAAAGTAACAATTACTTTCTTAATCTCCTGTATTTAATTTCCCTTATATTGCACTCTTGCTCTTTCTCTTGTATACAGCAATGAAGGGTGGGGAGAAGAACCACATACAGAACATAGGTACATATACTACTCACAAAAATTTTCAATGCATTCAGTAAAAGAAGTTGCTAACAAAACAATATTTATTTATGCTATTGGTAGACTGTTGTACTCCAACAAGATTCTCAGTAGTTTACAATTGTCCTCGGTGCTCTCTGAGCTTGGTTGTTTTCTTTCAGACATTTCATTACCAAACTAGGCAATATCATCAGTGCTAACACTATATAGTTTGATAATGAAATATCTGCAAGAAAACAATCAAACTTAGAGACCATCAAGGACCCTACAAGAACAATTGTAAAGTTCAAACTTGAGCTACAAATATCAGTTACAACTGTTTATTCAAAGAACAATTCACTGAACAAATGCAATTAAAATATAAAAAAGCAAACAATTCAATGACTAAAACCCACAAATGCATTATTTCTTGATGACCCTCCTTTGGCATCAATGTGAATTTTCTTATCTGCTTTTCTGAACACCACGAGGAAAGATAGCATATGAAAAAAGGACTGGGGTTGGGAAGCTGTTCCAAAGGATTAGAGGCCTAATAAAAAATTGGCTTCTGCACTCCAAAGCTCACATTGCAGTAGATTTTCAAGATCCCTATTTGAGGCATGTAGACCAGTTAAACTGTTTTTGTGAATGGAACAAATTTACAGGAAGCTTTAAATTAATCAAATGACAGCAATAGGAACAGCCTTGCCAGGAAGAAAGCCCATGACAACAGAATAGACAAAATAACTTAAGTGATGGTTTCAGACAATATCCTTTAACTTGTCCTTTAAACTTTAACTTGTCCTTCTGGTAGTCAATGCTCTCATTGCCCAATAAGCAATACCAATAGTAATATTTAGGTTGTTTTTGTTGTACATGTGTTAACTTTTAATATTCCAACAGAATGTTCATTATTAAGGAGGGCAAATAACTGACAGAATTTAAATGTAAAATCAGGATGTCAGTAATTTAATTATAGCTTGCGAAATCGCTGCTATCAGAAAGAGAAAGAATGTCTAGCTTCACACTCTTTTAATGCTGCCCTTATTTAATTTCTCCTAATGTTACCATATGTTTCCACTAATGGCCTACCCTTTACAGAAGCATCAGAGAAGGAGTCATCTCTCCTGAAACAGGTACCCATTGCTGAAAGAAGAGGATAAGATTGTCAGTTACCTCATGCATGTAAAGTCCTCACTTAGGGGCCACAATAGGGGTGGGTTTCTATCGGTTCTGTCCACCTCTGTAGAACCGGTTGCTCCGAAGAACAGCAGACATAGAACTGGTTCTATGTCTGCTGCTGTTGTGGCCCACCCACCTGCCCGGGCTCTTATCTGACCTTTATTTTCTGCTTTTTCAACTGTAGCTGCTTTGCGCGACACAGCTGCAGTTGAAAAAGCGGGAAGAAAAGGGCTTTTCCAACCACTGCGCACTTGCACGCAATGCTGCTCAGCTGTCTGGACAGCTCAGCAAGTTGTAAATTGTACTCGCACAATTTGCGCATGAGCACGTGGCGCTAATAGACAGAACTGGTAGTTATACCAGTCGGATCCCATCCCTGGGCCACAACCAGGACTGGCAACTCTGTTGCTCAGTGCCATCGTTGCTAAGTGGAAAATCACTTATGGGCTTATAGCATTGCCTCCCATTTTCTCATTAAGTGAATCACTGCAGCTGTTAAGTGACACATCATGTGACAGGAAGGTTTTCTTTCTCTTTTTTTTGTAAAAAGTTTTTTATTTTTTAAATTTTATACATCTTTTCACGTGAGCAACATGTTTCCAGATTATAACACTTGTACATAGTCATATTTTTATTTCCATTAATCTTATATAATATTAACTCATATTATTATCTATTTCACTCATCTTTAAATAAATTTGCAATTCATATTTCAGTTCATTAATTCAGTATCAATATCATTTCATTCATACATAAGTTTTCAATTCTTTATCCCCCATTATTTCCATATTCAGTTTACCACCTATTTTATTTTACATTACACATCATTATTGTCCTTAATTTTCTCTAATGCCGATATATAATAAACAATCTAAAAAGAGTAAAAATATATTTAACCAATATATTAAAGATCCACATGGTATTTTCCATTCCCCTACTTTAATCATAATAAAATATTCTAGTTATACAATTCTAATATCCATTAAATAATCAGCTGTATATATAATCAACTATATAGATATGTCCCCTCCAGTAAATCACTAAAATAGCTTCTTAATATCTCTCACTTTATCTTCATTTTATTTATAATCATTAATAATCATATTTTTAAATTCATTTCCATTCCCTTATTTTAATCCTCAAAGAAAATGGTTGATAACAATACGTTTTATATACAGTTCATATTCATACATACATATGTAATTATACATTCCTAAGGTATTTCCCAACACATTTTAAACTAAATACCAATGTATATTCCATGTGATATCCCCCTTATAGAATCCCTAACCCTTATCTCTGAATTTTTTGGCTTTGTTATTTCTTTTAATTTTAGCCAACTTACCCTCTTCTAAATTTTCTTTCCTTCTAACATTTCACCCATCTTCTCTCTCCCCACCCTTTCCTGGTCTCTTTTTTGAAGTTTCTTCTTGTATGATTTTTTCTTCTTTTGTTTAATCCAGGGAGTATTTTCTCTTTTATTTATTGACTCTGTCATCAGTTTCATAGTTTTAATTCCTTTAGTGTCTTTTGGCAATATTTCTTGTTCTTCATGTCTATCTGAGCCTCTTTCTTCTTCCTTTAACTCTGCCTCACTGGAATTTCTTTGTCTTTCTGCCTTCGCCATTATTTTCTTTTCCATATTTCCAATAATTCCCTTCTTTCTTTCAGCATTTCTCTTACAGTTTGCAATTCCAACTTGAAGTCTTTGTTTATTTCTTCCATTTTTTTTAAATAATCAGTTAAGTTATTAATATTCAAAGTCTTTTATTGCAATCCTTGCCAAAAATCTCCTTTTATCTTTGTTTCTCTTATTAATCCTTCTGTCTCTTTCACAATCAACACTCAACAGTCCCAGTAAATTGCATTTGTATATCCTCTTAGTAGTTTCTCCCTGTTTTCTTTTCTTTTTTTAAATTTCCAGGATTTTTATTATTTTATTTATCTTTTGTTTCATAACAGTTATGAGTCTAGTAAATTTCCATAAGATTTTGTAGGAAAAAAAGAAGTATTTGATGGCGCTCTGTATCACTTTCCACTTTTCAAAGTTCTTTTCTTTTCTCTTTTAATTTTGTAAAACATAAATTTCCAACCATTTCCATGATTAATTTTCTTAATAATAACTAATTCCAAGCAAATCCAGCATTTTATCCAATGCCTAATTAATGCCAATTTATATCATTCAAAATTTAGTCTCTAATTTCATTGTAACTTTTTATACTCCAATTTTGTTCACCTTGTATTTTCCTCTTATTTTCTGTTCACCACTATGATACTCTTGCGCAAGGGAATTTTCTTTCTATTTCTCAGGGTTGTTAAGAAAAAATTCAGTTCTGGACTTCTGGTTATACTCTCTTTGCTGATAGACTGAAACCGCGATCCTGTGCAGTTTTGATCCATGCTTGCCACTGGAGTGCCTTGAGCCGGCTGGTTTTTGGGCTAAACCACCCCATAGAGATGGTGAAGAGGGGGGAGATTGCCAGCAGGGTTGAGGAGAGCTGCATCTCTCCTTCTCAGCTGGCCATTACTCCCTTTCCTAAAGGCGGTTGTAGCGGTGGTCAGAAATGGCCACCTCAAAGAAGAATTCGACTGGAAAAGAATGTGCAGGAGGAAGATAAGAAGAGAAAGTTTTGGTTGACTGGGTTAAACCATAAAAGCAACAATGTGAGGTATCCTGGAATTTAAAATACAAAAAAATAACATTGTTTCCTAAGAAGATTTTGAAGCAGCAAAGGAGAGAGGGAAGGGAAAGGACTTGGTTTTTTTTTTCTTTCCTTCCTTATATTGACAGCTAAGAGATGTAAGCAAGAAATTGAAAAAAAAATCCACTTTGACCTCAATAGGCATTTAAGCTGAAAATAAAATGTCAAAGTGAGATTTCTGGATACTTAAAAGCTTTTAAAAGCAGGAAAGGAGAGAAAAAGAATAAAAGGGCAGGATCTGGAAAAGAAAAATGGGGAGACTGCCTGGAATTAAAAGGAATTTAACAGTGAAATCTCAACAAGATTCCTAAAGATACATTTGAACTGAAACTCTGGCAACAAAATAATAGAACCCCAGGAAGAGAAAGTGGAAAAAGAAGCAAGAAGAAACATTCTTTGGATTAATTGGATTACTTGGTGATCTTTGGATTTTTGGTTATTGCATTTAAATGACTAAAATCAATTGGGCGGTTGTTTAAAAGTGTTTAAAATGGCACCACTTTTAGAAGAACTGAAAATGGAACTTAAAAAGTACAAAGAAGATGCACAAGAAGGGAGAGGTTCTTTTGGTTTTGTATTTCAACTCTTTAGAAATGGAAATCTGGAATTATGAGAACAACAAGAAACATTTGCAGAAACAAGAAGATTGGGACAAAGAAGAAGCCATCTTTAATGATCAAGTAATTTTATGTGGGGGGAAAAAATGAAAGGGAGGAAAGAGAATGAAAAGTTTAAGATTTGATAAAACAACCAAAAAAAAGAAGAATAATTTTAAAAATAAATATAATATTAGAAAGCAACAGAAGAGGGGATTACAGAAGAGAGAATTAGAAGTAGAGAGACAAGGAGGTGAAAAGGAAAGGGAGAAGAAGAGGGGAAAAGGAAAGGAAAAGAAAGTTATCAAGAACAGAAGCAATATATAGAAAGAAACAGAGAAAAGGTACAAGAATTCAAAGTATAAACCTGTTGAGACAATGGGTGAAACTTAATTGTAAAAGGGATTCTGCAAAGGTACATAACATAGTATTGTTATATTACAAATTGAAATAATTTTAGAAAATATGATTAAAATGATGGATAAAATATTTATTGTAATGTAGTGGAATGTTTGTTAATAAATAAATGAAATAAAGTGAAGGAGAGAATTAAATTAGGAAAGGATGGGAACATTTTAGCTATTATTAATGAAGATGTTGAGATTTTAATGAATATGAATGATAGAACTGAATTGGAATGGAATGAGTGCTTTATTTTACATAATACACACAACCACAAAAACACACACACCACACAACACACACACACACACACACACACACACACACACACACACATATATATATATATATATATATATATATATATATATATATATATATATATATATATATATATATATATATATATATATGTTTTTTCAAGCTTTCGCGGGTAATTACATGTGTGCTGTTTAGCTTCCTTCGGGTATTATCCCACCTCATTGTAGTTCTGTTAAAGTTGTATAATCTTATATTCTTTGCTTTGGTTATAACCAGCCACATAAGCAAAGAAATCCAACAGACGATCATCCCAAGAGAAAAATCTTCTAGATGCCCCAAATTATAGGCCTCCCAAAAATACACGAAGAAGGCATACCTCTCAGACCCATAGTCAGCTCCATAGGAGCACACCATTACAAAACCTAGCTAAATACTTAGCAAAACAACTACAGCCCCATGCTGAAACTGCAGCTTCATATGTACAAAACTCATACCACCATCAGGAAGTGTTCGCTTCCTTTGGGTATTATCCCACGTCATTGTAGTGCTTTTAAAGTTCTGCTGAACTTTGCTTCAACTTTTAAAAGCACTACAATGACGTGGGATAATACCCGAAGGAAGCTGAACAGCACACATGTAAGTACCCGCGAAAACTTGAAAAACACATATATATATATGTTTTCGCGGGTACTTACATGCTTTAAAAGCAGTACAATGACATGGGATAATACCCGAAGGAAGCTGAACAGCATATTATATATATATATATATATATATATATATATAAACCTTTTTTAAAAAGAATATAGTGTGTACTTTAAGAATGTATCAAGCAGAATTCGATTGGAAGTTATGTATTATATTGAATGTTATAATCTTAAAGGTATACATTGAAGCTTAAATAAGAGTTAAATGGATAAAATTAAAAGATATAAAGGTGTCATACTCCAATTAGTAACTACAGGGGAAAATTTGTTTAATGAGAAAAGATAATATGAAATTGAAACAGGACAGACAAAAATATGATATAATAATTTGAATTGAGATGAGATAATCAAAATAAAGTTGAGAAAATTAAAAAAGAGAAAAACTATGTAGAAAATGTAAAACTGAAATAAGATATGGAATAAAACAGAAAAATGAACATGAAATTGAGTTTGTGTCTGTTAGAAGTGATAACCAGGACCATGCTATTTTTAAAAAAAGATGTTTTATTGTTATTATGTGGTTTTTTTTGTGAAAACCCAAATAAAATTTTCAAAAAAAAAGGAAAAAGAAAGAAAGAAAAAATTCAGTTCTTTTACCTGGTTACACATCGCTCACCACTTCACTACTTTAGCACAATACTTAGGGTCCTGGCAGCTTTCCGTCTTCAGGGCAGCCATTTTAGACTGCTGTTTCTCCCTGTCTTCCAGGAGAGTAATATCTGGCTAGGGAGGGGATATGTGGCTCCCCTTGACCCAGCTGGCAGTCTCCCCCTTTTCTCCCACCCCTCCAAGGTGGATGGGGATGACTCCGGTCTCGTGGGGACCCTTCCAACAAGGGATACATGATCACGGTCTCTGGTCCATCGTCAATGGAAACACCAGAAGTTTTTCATTCTCTATTTACTTCTGTATTCTCAATTACTTGTCTCAAGCTAGTTGGAAAGCATATGAATGGCAACCATGTAACCACAGGTTGCTGCTATGGTTGTAAATGTAAGGTGTTTTTTTTTCACACCTTTGGAACTTTGAACATCTGTTAAGTGAGACAGTTGACCATCAAGAACTACCTATAAGTCCAACCTTCTCTCACCTTCTATAAACAGCCTGAAAAATAATTCAAGGGAATTTTGAATAGAAAAGCCACAGATAAAAAGAGCAGATTCCAGACCTGGAACTTGACCCATTGCTGTACAGATATCAATGATAGGATTCCAAGGTCCAGAAGCTTTCCACTCGATATACTATGATGGGATGCCCAATTTTTCCTTGACTGCCCTAGCATTTAAATGGTGGCCAGGATCCAATCTATTGAAATTAGTAGATAGGACAAAACATCATTCTGCATTTCATTGAACTTCAGAAATAGGGTTTCTTTACAGATACGCATCCATATCTGAAAACATTCTGTTTCTAAATTTTGGGAAGGTGTCCAAGGCTATTTTTGTGTCTGTGGTGGTAGTTGTGATGGTGGGGTTCCCTGCACCTGTGTTTTCTCACATTGAAAAAAAACAGAGGTGCACAATCAGCAGAAGCACTTCAGCTGGGACTGTGCTTTTTTCATGATGGTGGGATTTGCTTGTGTTGCACAGTTTTAAAATTGTGTTGCAATTTATCTGTGAGACTGGGATGAAAACTTGATGAAATTTCAAGTAGTTGAAAACCAATTGAAAACACCCAGAAGTTTTTTTCATTGTAACAGAAATGATTGGTTTGATTGAATACTGTGAATTTCTACCCCACCTTTATTTTTTGTAAATAATTCAAGGTTGCGACCATACCTAATTCTCTCCTCCTCCTATTTTCCTCACAACAACCAACCTAACCCTAATCCTAGATCAAACTGACTGTCTAAAAACTCTGTGGGTACATGTAAGGTACAGTACACAACCTAATATTGCTTGGTCAGTGTATAAATGTAATACTGCCTGGTCAGATCTTTATACTTATTGGATTGTTATTCCTCAGTTTAACACTCGTAATAGAAAACAAAAGAGTTGAAATTTCTGGTGGTACAGTGGTTAAAGCGCAGTATTGCAGGCAAACTCTGCCCACAGCCTGGAGTTTAACCCTGACAGGGCTCAAGATTGACTCAGCCTTCCATCTTTTCAAAGTTGGTCATCTGAGGACCCTGATTGATGGCAGCAATATACAAGCAATGCTTACATATACAAACAATGCTTACAACAATGCTTTACCAGAGAGTAAAGTGCTATTGGGTGGCATATAAGCCTAAATGCTATTACTAAATGTTGTTGCTAATTTATGAAACAGAAAATGCCAAGGTAGTTCTAAATTATCTTGCTATTTTCCTATAGTCCATTACAGTTCTTAGTATCCTATTCTGCATTCTGTCTTACAGTAATAATATTTTATAGATACAAACTTAAATGTAATAACAGTTTTATTGTCATATTTGCTTAATTGTTATTTGATGTTAGATCCTGGTATATTTTATTAGGTGAATACCATGTGGATATATATGTAAAAAACCTCACATTCAAGCACTCATCTTATATACAGTAATCCAGTTTCTGAAATTTATGATGCAGACACTTGGTAAGACCCAATATAATATTACTATAATTATTTTGTGAGCTTTTCCTGGATCTTTGTACAACTAAACTGAATTTAGTACAGCAATCAAAGGTTCATAAATTGTCCGCCTTTATTTAAATAGCTTCCATTTTGAGATAATGGTCTCAATTTTGTTTCACATGAACAACTGATTTGGTGCCCAGGAAAACTTATCATAGGCCTGACAACACTTATTTGACATGCTGCTTACATTGTTGTAGATGGTGACACAATGGCCTACACTAATGTGAACGACACTTAAAAAGTAATATTCCCAGGAAAGCTAATGGAAATGCTTGTGCAGTAAGAACTTCTATGGGTCATAGATTCCTGGCTAAATGTAAGGTGATGAATCTTCCAGCTTTACAGTTCTATGCTTCTGAAATTTTTGACTACTTACTGATAAAACAATTCAGAAACAATGGAAATGTATTGTCATAAGAAGTGATGGAAATGGGCAGAAAACCACATGAATGCATCAATATTGGCAATATTTTAGGTCCCCTGTGTCTCAATCAGAGAGTGAGCATTGAATTTGTAGCAGCATTTTAAACTGGGAAGCAAAGCGTTGAACAATAGGCCTACTGATACAGATGCTATAAATCTGTCTCATAAATGTGTTTACATGTATCCATCCAAGTTTGCTTTCCAGCATGGACAGAGATAAACAGTCTGGCTCTAATTTCAGGAGCACATAACAAGATTGTTGCATAAATTATAATATGGAGGAATTCAGAAATCAGACTCCTAGCATTCCTTGCTGCAGAGCAAGAATTCTAGGAGCAGAGTATTCCTAATTACGGCCAGAAGACCATAGCATTGCTTTATATGGGGCACCCTTGAATAAGTATCCTGGAAAGTCAGCAATTATATAATTGAACTATCTACTCATGGAGGTAGATTTTGTTCTCCAACTGTTCCTAAATCATGTTGATGTTCCTTGTCTTCAACCATGAAGCTTCACTGTTAATATAATCTTCCTTAATGGTTTAGTGCAAGATCATGGCCAAACCTCTTATTCTTTCAATTTCTATTCTGTCTCTGTTATCTTTTAGATTAAACATCAGTCAGAATGTTAGACAAATGCTTGAAGAGACTGCTCAAAGATCAGGCTCAGAAGATACAGATATTTCTTTCACAGGTTTTAAATTTTACCAAAAAGTTTGTGCAGGTAATTGTTTTTCTCTAAAGGCATATGAAATCATGTTCAAATCTCTCAATCTTTCTTTTTCTTTCCTTCTTTTTACAGTTATAGCCTCATTTTCTAACCCAGCAGCTGAAGAGAAGCTTCTGTGGGGCATCACATAATTTTCTTCCCAAATGCGACTTTTGTGAAATGTTTGCCTTGTTTTCTTCAAATTCTCATTAAGTCCTTCCTTAATTCACAGGTCCACAATCTGGTTTCATTTTATTAGCTGCCACGAACTGTATTTTTAATTTCTCCCAAAGAAATAAAAGGAATTTATTTTGCTTGCTGAGTTTTCAGCCCACAAACAATTATTTCAACTCTATTTTTCATGAACTGTTATGTATGTATGGGTTTGTTTAAATTGTTTGTTTTCAAAATGATGGATGGATGTGTAATCCCTGGATAAATTTATTAAGATATATTACTGCCCAGAAATTCCTGAATATATATGCATCTGAATGTGGTCTGAGTTCTAGTCACCCTTCTGGATCAGATGAAGAAACAGATGCCTTTTTCTACAGATGGCTGGCCTGGAAGGAAGGCAAGGGATGGCAATGGTGCTCAGAATCTGGTAGGAAAAACCTGGATATGAAAAAGAGAAGTGTGATACAAAAGCTGCATTAGCAGATGATTCAACTAGATAGCAACTGATAAAGAGGTTTATCATGCCAGTAGCCTCTTCAATAATATGAGTGAAAAGCACAGTGGATTAGGCTAGTGTGAATGGAAACATGAATGAAAGACATAAAAAGCAGAAGGCATTTAAAATAGAAGCCATTTACTTGGTGAAGCTTCAAAATGAAGTAGATTAAAAATACACCTACAATTGCACAAAAGGATATACAATTCTACATGTATTTTGTTTCTTCTCAAGCTTTATTTGGAAAATGCCGCAGGGACTACACCTGGATTCTCAGTGTGCTTTCTCTCATTTCCAGGTATGATTGATTACCTTGTTGCTGATTGACTGCTTGATTAATTAATCCAATCATTTGCCTCTCACAATCCACAACTAATGAATTAAATAGCATTACTGGCTCATTGAGTGATACGCTACCCATCTCTTTCTTATTGTTGTAATTAATTCAAGAATTGCTTTATTATTTCTGTTTTTGTGCACTTTATTCATTTCTTATGTAACAGATAAGTCCTTTTGTCTATTCAACTCATTCAGTTATGCTTGTGGTATATCTACAGTTAGATAAGATTGCAATTTAATATAACTTGCCTTGCTGATTAATGAATTTGCCTAGGCACAATCCAATAGGAATGATTCCTACAAGAGAAGAATGGGAAAGTGAATAGAATAACTTGATTATATTCTACTGAATCTATTTCTTTTCTCTGGCTTTCACTGTAGAGAGATAATGCCTTTCTCTTCTCCCCCGTCCCATTTCTATTATTCACAATTATCTGCTAAATGGATAGATACATCTGGTACTTTGAAGCCCATATTAATTTTACATGTTACTCAATTTTCTCCATACTTCAGTCTTCTTTTTGTAGCAATTTACACTTTTTTAATTAAAAAAAAAGAAGAAGAAAATCACCCAGATGATATGGAGGGTTTATTTTTTTGGAAATATGGCCTGTTGTGTTTCAAGTGTGGCATGAGCCATGACTCCAAAGAAGGGAAAATGTGAGAATCTGCTTGTGAAGTTGAGTTCTAGAGGTCAGAGGGAATTTTTGCTACAGAAACTGCCTTTCTATGAGTGTAGAGTCTGAAGTAGCTCAAAAGTTCATTGTGTTTATGGCAATCAGACATTGGGCATTGCCTAGATCCAGGTCACAAAAATAATGAAGATCACAATGTTACATCTGATTTTGTTTTTGTCTTGGGGCAATAGTGATATGAACTCTCTGTGTGTGTGTGTGTGTGTAGGAGCAGTGGTAATTCTTATTATAGTCAAACCACTATTTAATTACCTTGGAGTTCTCTGCAGATGTCCCCTGCCATGGCATATAGGTCCTATCCAATTGGTCAACCCCAACCCACGACCATGCTGGGTTTCAGAACAAGTGTCGGATTATTCCAAATGCTGTGATCCATAATTCAACTCTGGTCTTCTTCATCACTTGAAATAAGGGAGTGATGTTCAGATGGCACTTGTGTGATCTCTCCCATGTGGATCCCAAAGATCCCCCCATTTTTAAAAAAGAAGCTTTGAAAGATTAAATGACAGAAGAATTTCCTGTTGCTCTGCTGGATTAAGATGAAAAATCAACTGAACACAATTAATAATATTTATCAAGAACTATGACAGTAAGAGTGACAGAATGTAACATCTGAAAAATAGCTGGCTAGCAGCACTGTTCAGGTGACATGTCCCTTCTGGGGAGACTGAAGTCAAGGAACATCTGAGGGGCTGCTATGAAGATTCTAAGGCATCTAATGGATAGAGTTGCTTGGATCTGTTCTGAATTGGACTCCAGCTTTATGTGCTGGAATATCAGGAAAATGCCATTACAGATATCTGGGTCCTAGGAAAGTAGACCTGTGAAAAATAAATTCAAAACAATTCTGTCCTGATTGTGTTAGAGAAAATACAGAGAGACTTTAACTTTCAAGATTCTGATACCGTAATAAAGAGTTTTGCAATTCCTCTCTTTGATCTTACTTATCTTGAAGGGTTGGTGTTGAGGTAATTCTCCGTTAGGGGAATGAGCACATACAGGGAGACATATAGAGAGTAGTGTTGGAATAATACACATAGAGCACACAGATACACTGGATAGTAAATGTAGGTTTTTACTTCCAGAAATGTTAAGCAAAGTCCAAAATAAGCAATTCAAAGTCATTCACAAGTTAAATCAGTCAGTTTTCAATCCAGGGATAATCCAAATATCAAAGTCCAGTGTCAAAAACAGTTCAGTAACAAACTTACATCAAATCCAGAAAATATCAGTCAATTAGGAAAAATGGAGCAATGGCAATACTTTCCAACAGAAGGAAACAGAGATACACTATCTTCTGAGACTCAGACTAAGACTAAACAACCCAGGTTTCTGGCTCCATCTCATGGACATTTGAGAAACCACACCCAATTGCATGCTCTTGCATTCCCTTAAAGAGACAGTCTTAAACTGTCTATCCTGGTTTATATATTTCTAACCCAAATAGCTGTTAGGTGACTCATATTCCTAACAGTTGGCATCAATCCTGACAGCCTCTCAATAGTACTGAACAACTTGAGTCCTCTTTCTGATCTACCATTTTTAGAAAAGATGGTCAGGCTTCAGTTTAAGAGGTCCCTAAAAGAAACAGATTGTCTGGAATATTTTAAGCTGAGTTTCAAATCCAAGATTGCATTGTTCATACTTGTGGGTGATTTTTGGCAGGAACAAGATGTCCTGGGGCATCCTTCTTAATTCTCAGTAGATTTCAATACTCTATTTTTTTCAAGTTCCATGAACTGTTGGGTAAGGTCTTCCATTGGCATGGAGTTAGGTTTGATGATTATATCCAGTGTACCCAGTCCTTATCAACCAAGTGATGTCATCAATATTCTTTCTCAATATATGGAGCCTAGATAACTTAGTGTCTTAGTGGATGTTGGGTATCACTTTTCCAGATAGAACTGGTGTTCAATTTGAGGATCTTATTATACTATCAACTCTTGCATAAACAGCAAGTGACAGTTATGATTAGAAGAGCCCTTGTACAAATCCAATGTATGTTCAGATTGTGCCCATTCATGGTTTGGGAGGCTCTGTTCATTGTCACTCATAACTTGGTCACCTGTTGCCTGAATTACTGTAATGTACTGCCATACATTATACTACTCTTTGAAGAGTACTAAGTTTCAAGGAGTTCCAGAATGAAGTGGGAGATGGTTGTGGGTGCACTTTTGTAGACCTATGTAATGCTACAATTTTGCAACTTACACTGGCTCTCAGTAAGCTTCTTTATGCAAGTTAATTTATTAATTGTTACTATGTCATTTTATAGCACTTGACTGGATAGTTGTGAGACCCTTATCTCTAGTTACTACTGTCCATTCACAATATCTGACAAAGTGGGCATGCTTTATTAAAAAAAGATCACCTGATGAAGCTTAGGAAAGTATGCCCTCTCCGAGGAACATTATATTCACTGAGATTCTGATGATACTAATTCTGCCAGTCTTTCACAAGATCATTAAATATATGATCTTCCTTTGGGCACTGGACCAAGGTTTTGGGTGATCAAGCTTTAAGAGGTGGAATCAGAAGGACCTTGTTTATAATATATTTTTAGCCTTTATTTTTATGTTTTTGTTTATTGTTTTTAATATGTTAATCACTTAGTCTAATTTGAGCAGCCTTACAAAGATAACTGAACAAACATTGAACCACCTAGTTAGCTTCTCCAAGATGATAATATAGACTAAGTACAAGCAGTGACATGACGAAATAGCAACAATGTGGCAGTGGAAGATCTGCAAGAAATACCATTTGTCTGAAGCAAGAACTAGTGGGACCATAAAATAGGCAAAGTAATAAAAATTGAAGAAGCTAAAGTGATCTGGGACTTTCGAATTCAAATAGACAAGAACTTGCCACATAACACCTCAGATTTAACAACTGTCAGTAAGAAAGATAAAAATGTCTGGAGAGTGGATGTTGCAGTACGTGGAGAAAGCAGAATACAAGAAAAAGAATTGGATAAAATGACAAAATATAAAGACCTGAAAATAGAAGTAGGTGGATTATGGAAAAATAAAGCAAAGATAGAACTAATAGTAATAGGTGCCTTGGATGAATTCCCAAACATCTGAAGCATCAATTAAACACCACTGATATTGACAGAATCATCATCAGTCAAATGCAAAAGACAGCTTTACTTGGAACAGCTTACATCCTGGGATAATACCATCAATGCCATTAAGCAATAACATCTGCCTATGCCAAGTCTTTGGGAAGACATTGATGGGTGGATAAAAATGCCAAAATCAGTCTAAACATCTGCACAAAATTTGATTTTTCATGCAAACTATTTAAAAAAAACCCTTCAACTGATTCAGAAACAGGACAGACACAAGTTAAAATGGAGAAAAATTGAGAAGCCAAAATAAATTATAAATGGGAAATTGACACAGCTATTTCTCTTCAGTTAAATGCTGTGACCTCAGCCAAATTCTCTAACAAAGTGGTGGATTCTTTGCAGATTCTTTTCCTTCCCTTTCAGTGGGAGGAATCACAATCATTTACTCTTTGCTCCTCTTTCAAACAGACAAGTGTTTCTGAACAGAAGTCTCTCTTTTTCATTTTCTTCTTTCATGTGAATGCCTGTAATTCTGCTTAATTTGGTTAAAGCACACACACACACACACACAGATGGACACACACAGAGAGAGAGTATATGAACAGTATATTCCTTCCATCTAGTCAGCAGTGCCTTTACATCTGATTCCTATAATTAACATGTTTTAAAAATATGTTCTGGATTTGGAAATATTCAGAGAATGGGTAAATATGCATCTTATTTGTCATCTATTTAGTCACACACTTAAAACCCAAACATAGCTTTAATAAGAAATGCATTTTAAAGAGCCCCTTGCATTTTTGTACTGCTTTCATTTATCTCTATCAGTAGGCAAGTGCTTCGCTACATGTCAGGGCCATAAATAATTTGCAGGCCTAGCTGTAAACTCTTGATAAGTAGGACAGAGAAAAAAAGACCCAACCACAGTTGGTGAAAATGACATTTCAAAATTCCCTATCAAATAGATGGGCAGAATTATGAAATGATTCCTCCAGGGAAAGGATAAATGTTCTGTCAATTTCTGAGAAGTGGGATTCACCTTTATGTTCATAATGCCATTATTGCTAAAATAAAGCTTTCTTGAAGCCTTCCCACAAATTTCAAATGAAATATGGAAAGATAGAAAGGTTGTAGACTATTCTGAAGACACAAGAGAAGACAGCCTAAAAACCCCTTCATCATTGTATATCAGGAATATCACACAATAATGTATTTAGATTATTTCCCTCTTTGGAAATTTCTAATCAAATTGTCTTAGACTGACCAAAACTAGAGATGAAAAATGCAGACCTTCTTGGGAGCAGCTAAGAAAAATATGGGAAGACTATTGGGTTTTCCCATGCTTTTTTTCAAGTTTGTTCAGGTTTAGAGCTGCCCTCTAGCTTTTGCCTTGCTTCCTTTCCACCAGCATGGACATGGGTTAAACTTAGTAGCTTTTTCCTGTTTGGAACTGATGATAGATTAGCATCACATCTGAATGTGAAATCTGGTAAAGATTCTATAAGTATGGCTTGCTGTGGGCAAACAAAGGAGGCAAAGTTTCAGGAAGCAAAAATTAAAGAGGATGAAAAAGAACATAAGTTCCATAAAGGTCTTCAGTGCATTGAGTAATTCAGCTTTAATGAACCCTTAAAATGCTTCAGGGCCTTTACAAACAATCAATACAAATGTTGAGGAATTTGAAATTTGCTTGTTTCAAATTAACCACTCCTAACTTTTATAAAAATTTTGATTCAGGCAACAAGACAGAATTGAAAATGAAAATAAGAAGAATTGGACAAGAAAACCTATCAACTCAGGGGAATTAAACAGGGCTATCTCTGGGCCTTCACTTTGGAAGTCTTGAGGGTCTTCCTATGCTTCTTTAGACTGCTGGAGCTTGATTTCTATTACTATACTGTGACCTTTAGATTTGGGTGGTGTGCCTTTAGCTGATTAGTACACCAACTGTTTGTAAATCAGTTGACCTAACAAGAAGCTTTCGTCCAGATGGGGGCTAAATCTTCCCATTTTCTCAGCATATGAGGGTGGTGGCCAGATAGCACAGGTCATATGAAAGAAGAAAAGAAACTGCAGTGGCTTATCATGGGCTCTAGCCCAAAGGGTAGCAGACCATACAGAATAGTTTAATAGTCTGCAATTTCCTTCCTTTCTCAAATAATGCTTTTACTACTCATTGATGAAGTATCTGAAAGAGCTATTTTACCCATAAAAGTCTTTCCCTGAACTTAAAATAATAAAACAAACAAGTCCTGTTCTTTTCTAACTACAACAACCTGGGAACTATTCAAATAAAACATATTTCTTTGGCATTTCTTAGTTAGGACAGGAAGCATGTTGTTAATTTAAGAAGGTTATTGAATGTTTAGTTTGGTATCAGTTTTATGAATGAAGTTTAGGAAAAGTTGAGTCAGTATGAAGACACTGACTAACAACAAATAGCAGAAATTCTAGATGCCAAACTATTTATGGGAAGAAAGCTCTGTGTAAATACTTGTGGTTAGATCATCCACCAGGAAGATGAATCATCGAATTTGGATTAGAATTTGCAAAAGAAAATCACATGCTTGGGAAAAAGAGGAAATACAGTAATTGTGAATGCATCTTTTAGTTTTCTGTTTAGCTTCATTAATCGAATATGGATTTTGAGACTCTCAATAATTATAGAAAAAACTGTTGGGAAAAAAAAAAAACTGCCAGACATTCTATCTGGGAGAGTGCAAACTTGGAGACCTACATTTTGCAGATTTATCCACTTGGACAAGAGGCCTCAGCCCACTTGATCTTGGCCCCAATTTGGCTAATGGATAAAATCAAGAAGATCCATGCACATTGTCAGACAAAGGAATGAATTAGTTTGGCTGGGATCAAGTTAGCTGAGAAGCCAGTCTAATATCTAAGCAATTGTTGATAATATGGAATGAGAGGACCAAAGAAAATCAGATCAGATCAAGATTCAAGATTCAAGATTCAAGGCAGATTTGTCAGATTGGAACAGATAAGAGTGGATATACCAACCTTTCAACAGGACAGTCCAGAAGCAATCTGGGACTACAGAGAGACTTATTATTAGAGACACTGCAATTCTTTCAAACAAAAAGCTCATGAACCAGCTGAAGTTAAAACTTAACAAACCCACATTGGCTATGGGTCTGCATGCGGATGCTCCAAAAATAAGAGGAATGTGATATATCAGCCCTCTAGGCATTATGTAGCTTTTAACTTCTCAGTTATGCTACATCTTTTTCCAGACCCAGAGGCATCTGCTGTTCCTGAATATCCCACCAACTTCAACCCTCAGGACTGTCCTCCACAACTGCCCTATCCAAAGAAAGCTTAGGTCTGGTTGAGTTTTACCTGAATTCTTCTTTCACCCAGGAACCTCTAAACCAGATGTTTGGCTTGGAATAGTTTTGCAGTATTGATATGCTTATTCTATGCATGGATTTTCCCATATATGTCAGGAGGGCAGGAAATTAATAAAACATGGAAGGTGACCTGTAGAATGACATGCAAGATACGAAACATAGGCAAATAGAAGCATTTTTTTTCTCAAGTCCCTGTACACAGCGCAAACAATCTATATCATGCTTGCATTCTCCTGAACCATTAATTCTTCTATTTTAATTCTGAAATCCAATTATTGTATATTTTTTATATTTTTTGCTATTTTTATTTAATATAACTTCCTGCCTGAAACAGAAGCATATAAAGATTACTATTTCTGTTTGCTAGTTTTTTTTTAAGATCTTAATGAAGTTTCCTCCTGTTGATGTTTCCATGTTTGCTATTTTAATGGACCCTGGAGACTGTAAACATCTATAAATAGCACAGTTATTTTTCTGACATTTATCACTGCATGATTATGATTATTTGTTATGTCCTTTGACTGGAAAGTTGTAACTTTGAAAAAAACAACGAACAGGTAGTAGACCATGACTCTTGCTTTTGTCAGTTTGTTATGTGTTAACAATGATATTATGGTATTAACTTTAAAAACTACATTGGATCCTCATAATGCAGTTTTTTTCAGTTGACATGGACAATTTTTTACAGAGTTATTTTAATACTGTTTGTATTTTCCAGTTAGCTTGTTCCTGAGTCAATTAGCAGAAATGCTTATTTTTGTTTTTAAAATCTGAAAAATTGACCAGCATATTTAGATTATTTCTAGTTCCCTTCATATCCTTTCATTTATATATAGAATTATATATTAGAACTGTTGAGTGCTTTGGATTGACATCCAAGAAAGCACTTTAATTCCAGGGAAATATACAAATTCCTTAAAGAGTTGCAGATAAGTGACAATGCTGCTATCCCAACATGTTCTCAAACATTAGTCTGCCATCAACAGTCCTAAATAATTTGGTCTGCACCAGTATTCCAAAACCATGGGATTATTTCCTTACCAGCTGTCTTCTCTCCCACCACCACCTACTTGCAAAGCACATTGGATTTAATCATTTCCATGAGACCATGTTACAAACCAAAAGACAAAGACTCTTTGAGTTTCAGATTTAGCTGTACAAAAGACTTCAATGAGACAAAAGGAATTTGACTGAAAAAAGTAGCATTGCAACACAACTCCTGACCCTTTTTCTTTATGTGTCATGTTATGGCTTGCATGACCTAAAGAAGCAACAACTTTCAGATGCCCCTGGCTGGAACTCATTGTTTAAGAGGTTATCAGCTTTGTTCTAGCTCTGTTTCTGGTGTGATCAAGCCAATCTGCAGGGAAAATATGTTGAGGGAAGATATTTTAGTCATGATTCATAATAGTTTTGTTCTCATTTTTATTTTAAATAGTAATGAAATTTAATCTTGGTCCAACTTTATTCTTTCCGATTTCTGGTTTCTATCAAAATGTATTTTTCATTCTCTTGCTTCTGGTGGTTGGACCCTGGTCTTAAGATAAGAGGTCATGAAACTGAGATAACAAATTCAAATATTTGAACCAATATCTCAAAAGAATTCCTTGACCTTCATAGGGAAAACCATGAAAAATAGGGAGATCAGGCAAATATAATTATTTAGTTCATTTTTATAGTCATTATACTGTTTAATGTGCATAATTCAGCATAAGACATTTGTATTCTTAGAATTACTTTTTAATCAGTACGATTGAAATTCAATCAGGAAAGAGTTAATGACAACATAATGTTTATTCTTAGGCACCAATGTAATATTTATGCAGTTGGAAGATAAAATATTTTCTCCTAGACCTGTGTTGGGACTGGATCCCCCTAGGTTTATGGATAAGAATCATATATTGTTGAAACCAAATTAATAGAAAAAGATACAAATGGCTGTAGACATCACTGCTGTGAAGCAAGGATCTTTTGAAAATTAACTTGAAATTATCTAGTAGCTGTTTTCATAATATATTTTCTTGGGATTTCACTGTTTTCACCCATCTATTATGAGCATCTTTTTTGTTCTTCAAGGATAAGAAAGCATCTTCAAGGATAAGAAAGCATTATATATGTGCATATATATTTCTATATACACCTAAAGCTTTTTTAGTGACCATACTCTGCCCATTTATTCAGAAATCTGATCTATGAGTGCCCTGCATCCTTTAGTAGTTTATAACAGTTGTGTAGATGAACATTTCTTAAACATGTGAAAGTGTCCATTAACAAATAAGCCCATTAGTTTTATAATCTCTTATTGTTTACATTGGTAATAAGCCCCCAGAATCACTAAACCTGTTTACCATTTTAATCCATAAAGAAATGGAATGAAACAGAACCCAAATATTGTAATAGAATGTATAAAATTTGAGAGATCTATATTCTATTGTAAAAGGATAGAAATCCTAATTTTATCAATAATTTTAGAACACTTTTTAAAAACCAGGATTTGGAGAAAGATATTAATCCAGTTCACCCAAACTACTCTAAATCACTAGCTGGCTAATAATATATGGCTTTTCTTTATGACTACTTAATGAAAAACACATTTTATATGATTTCTTTAAAAAATATCTCAATTTCCAGAGATATCTGATCCATAAAACCATCCACTAAAACTTTTCCTTCCTGGAATCTACTCTGTGGTGGGTAGTAAAATGGATCATGCTTTTTCTTATGCAATCAGAGTATTCTTCCCATTACTTTAAGTTTCCAGCTTGTACTAGTTTATATTCCATCTTACCCTTTAATAATTATTTTACTATGAGATCAGTGGTAGCCTTCAGAAAATAGAAAGTAAGTGTCCTGCTTTCTTATATTTGAACAGTTTTGAATTATTTTCCTACAGATTAATTGCAGATTTTACTGCAGATTAATTGCATCAAAGAGCCCTTGCACAGTGGATAAATTTTTTTACTACATCATTATAGCAAATCATACCAGTCACATCAGCACTCTTTTTTTTTTTGCTTGGAATGCTGTTTTATAAATTTAATTTTGCATATTACAATTTTTTGTTATGGATCTCAAAGCCAGTCTGAAAGTCATTCTATCTTTGCACTTGGAATAGGATTTATGAGCAGATTTTTTTTTGTGGCCTAGTAGTGCAGAAGTGATTCCAGATTACTGATGTGCTTTTATCATGGACAGTCTTAAATTGTATGTAGAGGATGTTTGTCCCCTAACACAGTTCTACCTTTTAAGAAAAGGGCTTTAGTTTTTCTCCCCCTGCAGTAGTCTAATCCAGATTAACACCACCCTTCCCATACCTGCTATATATACAGGAAATAAACCTTGTAGTACCAACATTGGCAGGGAGATGGTACTGATCTGGATTGGAATTACATTATGGAGAAAAGCTTAAAAGCATTCTCTATCCATCAATGTTATCATCTCAGATCACTCTGTCCTTTTACTTGAAAAAAAATTGTCATCATATCCATTGTGAAAATTTAAACTTCAAGAAGAAAGATAGAAAGAGTATTGACCTTTCTGAATTTTACTTTTAGAGGTTTCATTCACACAAATGGTCATGCTCAAATGATCTGACTGTAGGCACATTATGCAAAGACATGGCTTTCTGGAGAAGTCCACCATGCTGAAAAAGGTGGGGGGGGGGGAAGAGAAGAGGATAACAAGCAGCAAGATGGATAATCTCAGCTACAATGACAATGGAAGATTTCACTAGAACAGGATCTCCAACCTCGGCAATTTTAAGACTTGTGGGCTTTAATTTCCAAAATTCTGTGAGTTGAAGTACACAGGTCTTAAAGTTGCCAAGGTTGAAAACACCTTCACTAAAAGACTTGAATGGTTGCTAAGAATCAACATAATAAATGGCACATAATAAATTGTTAAAATTGGGAAGAAATCAATCATTCTCAAGGTTGGACATTGTTTTCAAACAATTTTATCACTACTAAATAGGCAACTTGGCCTCAGTTACCACAATTAGATTTTTTATTTCTACAGAACTAAACATTCACAATGCTCCATCTTTTACTTTCACACATGCTTTTGTTAGTCTTTTCTCCCTCCCTTTCTCCGCTACAGGAAAGATTAATTCAGCATGGTGAATAATGTTGGCTTCATTACCACTACTGTCAAGAGAGTAAATAATTTTCAGAAAATAATGTGCTTTATTTGCAGATTTAACAATAATGTGATAGTGATTAAACAACAATTAGCTCCATATTATAATTTCCTTGTGTTGTTATTTTTTTCCTAAACTTCTCATTTCAAACATTTAAAGAAGTTTACTACAGCTTTCAGAAATTATTGACACTGAAATGCTATGTCCCAGATAGAAGCTTCATTTCCACTTACTTCAGATACATTGGATCTCAGTTCCCAACATGGCCCTGTGGCAACAGTGATCCCACTGATATGGTTGTTGAATTCCCTGAATTTTTTCTCACATTTCTTTTACATTATTTTTCATTAAAACAAATGAACAAAAGGCTAGCAAAATCTAATACAAAGCAATAGTTTCAAAAATAGCATGCATTTCCAAAAATACATTTTGGCTCCAAATAGACCTTATAGACATGATGGGTGGCTACAATTCAAAATGTTGCTTTTTGAAACAAAGATGGTTGGGGATGCAACATTCTTCTATACAATTCTTTCAAGAAAAAGGCAACTCAACACATAATGGAACCATATTTTTGGATTTGCATAGTGTCTCCTAACTATGGTTTTCCAATTGCAGCCTCCTCCATTCACTTTGTCTCCCAGTCTATCAATAATAAGTGACAGCAATGTAAGGAGTATCTGAGGTCTTGGCTTATTCCCAAATGAAATTCTTTTCCAAAGCCAAAGAGTTTGAACTTGGGAAGCGCTCAGTACCAAAGTCTTGCTCTACAAAATATGCCATTCTTATAGCAAAAGCAGTTAGACCTATATATAGCTTCACAGTACTTTACAGCCCTCTCTAAGCGATGTACAGAGTCAGCATATTGCCCCCAACAATCTGGGTCCTCATTTTACTGACCTCGGAAGGATGAAAGGATGAATCAACCTTAAGCCTGGTGAGATTCAAACTACCAAATTGCAGTCAGCTGGCAATCAGTAGTAGCCTGCAATGTTGCATTCTAACCACTGCACCACTGTGGCTCAGTATATAGCATGGAGAAGGAAAGCTCCATGATTTGAAGGAACGGTACCTTACCTCTGGAAAAAAAAAACCAAGTATTGCAAGTTCTCTGAATTGCTAGAACTGGGAGACCATTGCTCAACCTGCAAATGACTCCGTCAAATGAGTCCTATTCAGTGGACTTTGCCCAGGGACTGAGAAATGTATGTGAATGATGAATCTAGTATTAATACATTATGCCAAATATGTGAACAAATATGTTCAGCAATCATGTTACTATTTAAAATAATTAAGACAGTGTATTTTTTTAAGATATATTTTAAATATTTTCTCCATAAACAATCTTTTGAATCCCACAAATTCTACTTTTTTTTCCAGCCACCTATTACCATTCCAGAATTTTTGGAGATGTCCAATCATGATGTCAATAAATAAAGCTTGAGGGATCTTTTATGCTGTTAACCTTGGTGGTAGATAAGGAAGAAGCAAAGTAGTAAAACATTTTGTTCATATTTTGAACAAAATAAACCAAACTAATCTGAGTTTTATATCTTTTCCACTGCATCTTAATCTAATGGGATCCTTACAAATTTGTTGTTATCCAGTTTGATCTTAATATATATGAGAAAACATCCCTGTCTCCATGTCAGTTTATTGGCATCTCCATTGTGCAATATTTTTCAATTTTAGATTGTGTTAGAATCACACATATTTGGGTAGCTTTCTGTACCTTCCCCTCAAAACAACCAATTTTCTTTTCTACTTCTTCAAATCATAAGTAATTCTACAGAGGCAGAATGTAGGAGCATTCTGCGAATAGTACATCTGCTTTTGTATAAGATACAAATCTTTCTCTGTTATTATACCAATAAAGTGCATGGCTATTTGCAAAATAATGCATGAAAAGTGATTAACTTTGCCATTTAAATTCCAGCAACAGAGGCATGACCACAAATGGAACAGAATTAAGTCTAGTCATATGTTTTCTCTTCTTACTGAAAGTAGCAAAAGTACTTTGAAAGAGAGACTGGGGAAAAGAACACAGAGAATCTTGAAATTAATCTTTTTATAATTCTCCATAAAGGATGATGTCAAATTTCCCTATTCTGGGCAAAAGACATTCTTCTTCCTCTTTCCTCCTCAGAGAAGGGGAAATATCAAGATTCCATTCTGAAATTTTTGAGAATATCAAAAAATATTTGCCCAAAGAATTGTGCAAAGAATTCTGTTCTGTATTCTCCTTCATAAATATCCAAAGATCGAAAGTCAAACTACCAGCCTCCCACATATCTACAGTATATCAAATCCAAATAAAGTCTTGAAATGAATAAATTGAGCAATAATGCTCCTTGTTGTACATGTTTACATTTGGGTTGACATGGGGAACCCGTAGGTCATGTCCCTCCAGGACTTCTTCTACATGATTTGATAACTACTCCCAATAATATGGTAAAAAATCAGCTTCAGGTTTTGATGGTGTAATTTTCTTTGCTTTTTTTTTTGCACTTTAAATTCAAAATTGGCATGTTACTGCAAAGGCCTGGTCCCACTGCACTTACGGATGCAAAGAGAATGTAAAACATTAAAAAAACCTTGCCATCCATTGGAAAACGCTATCCATCCATTGGGTACTCACTGCATATGTGTTTCATACGCTCTATCTGTCGAGCAACTGTCCACTGCAATTTCATCTGTGCAAGAAGTTTTGAGCTGCACAAAACTTTGTGAACGGATGAACTTTCTGCCCTGTACAATGTAAATCCGTGATATATGAGCAACAAACGTTCTATGTCCGTTTATCATCCGTTAAACGTCCGCTGTATCCTCTCTGCATCCTCTGGGCATCCTCGCAACTCACATCCGCTGCAGCTGAAAATGGAAAGAGGGAGGAAAGAAAGGGTACATGGAACGTCTATACATCGTTAGTAGCATGGAAATAGAAAGGATGTAAGCNTATGCAAATTTTCACCACTTTTTGGAGCGGATGACAACGGATGGAGCCACCCCCGAAATTTTGCTCGTCCTCTGTGTTCTTTTTGCATACGTTTTGCATCCATCGGCCAGTGGGACCTAGCCTTTACATTCTTTGTGTATGTGGCCATTTTCCTGTAACATATAGATTCTTGACAGTGTATATTTCCAAAGTCTGAATTATTGCTGAATTATTAGCCATGCCAACAAAAAGACCTCACACTAACAACTAGCTTTAGAAAGCAACTTTGGTATGCGGATTTGCCCTTTTGTATAACCAAAGCAAATAATTTCATCGGGCAAATTTTGAAGAACATGACATAACAAAGTGTTGAAGAGATGGCTGAAATCAGTGTCTTGTTTATTTTGAAAGAAGGAACACATTCTTGGACAGCAGTGTTTAGGTAAAAGGCAGCTGATGTGACAAGAACAGTCTGGGACAAATGAATTATACTGAAAAATATACAATTTGCAATAAACTTCAGCAGCAGGGAGGTTGCTGAAGATTGGCAAGGAGCAAGATAGAGGTGTTGCTTGCCTTTCTAACAAAAAGCAACACTCACACACACATACACACACAGAGAGAGATGGTTTTCAGATGTCCTTGATTTCTTAACCTTTCTTATATCTCTTACTAGGGGTCCACAAGCAAGGTCTAAAGTTTCTGTAAAATGGTAATTTCTAATGTGACCAAAGGGAACAGTGATTACCTGAGATTAATGATATTGAAATATTATTACAAGCAATTTATCTCTCTTCCACCTTATAAATAAAAACATCAAATGTCCCCATGGAAATTTCACCCACGTTCACATCTTTGTTGAAATAAATTTTTAAAAGCAAATTCTCTTCACCAAACTGAATGAGAATTTGTGAGAGATGAGGCTCCTCCCCACCAGTATGGCAACAATCTTCTTCCTCAACAATTTTCTAAACGTAATTGTGAAGCTTTGATTAAGAGTAATATAATATACAACCACCACCACCAAGCAGACTTCATCTCTAAAAAGGATTCCAATTTTTTCAGGCGAGAGCCCAAAAAGCTGGTTTGGAGAACAGACTGATCTGAGATCCCTCCAAATTTCTCAGAGTAGCAAGATTACCAGCAAATTGAATACATATCCTTCCTATGGTGTCAAGTAGGTATTGTTCTTTTGTTCTGTAGGAGATAATCAGGATGAGCTTGAGGGAGTAGTCAAGCAAGTCATCAGTTTGGAGTCTCTTTGTACTTATAAAAGATCTACCGTGTTTCCTGGAAATAAAACCCTTATATATTTTTTTGCCATCAAGAAAGGCATCAGGTCTTATTTTCAGGGCATGTCATCCACTGACTAACCTCACTTGCATGCTTCACCCCTGGCCTCATTTTCACTGTCAGAGGTTTTCAGGAATTTCTTCTTCTGAAGGCCTCTGCAGACAATAACAGAGCTCTGGATCAATCTGGAGCTTTGTTATCAGCTACAGAGGCCTTCAGGAAAGCCTTGCTGGCCCATTTGTTCTGCAGGGGTGTGTGAGGCCTGGCTACAACTGTCCAAAGGTAACTAGTAGAGCAGCTCCACGCCACCATAGCTTAATTTTTACCGGTGCATTCTGGAGTGGGCAATATCTTAATTAGGGCTTATTTTGGGGGTAGGGCTTCTATTGGGTGCACTTGTAAAAATCAAGCTAGGATTTACTTTCAGGGTAGGTCGTATTTTTGGGGAAACAGGGTAAGTTCAGCCCTCTATAAATTCTGTTGACTCTTATCTACTGTCAATTTATCTTGACTGTTAATAGTTCAGTTTTTTGTTTACAGGAAGCATGGAATAAATTTGTATCCATTTTGGATTTAACCCTGACTCCTGATTTCTTAAGTCTGATATGTCTCTGTTTCTCTTCTCTTTTGATTTGTGTGTGTCTGTGTGTGAGTTTTTAAGCTGCTTTAAAAGCTTCACAGCAGTTCAGATATTTAGCAAAGCCATTTAACAAAATTGTTTGCTACAACAAAGGTAGCAAACAGAAAAAATGCTCCAGATTAATTAAAGGTAGAGACCGTCCTCTGCATACAACAGATCCATTGTTCAAGCTTCCAGCCTGTACCTTTAAAAAAAAAAAAGCAGGTGGTGTATGAGAGGGGAAAAACAATTTGATATTAGCAATTGCCTGCAAAATAGCAATACTACTTAGGAGAAAGGACTATAGATCCTGAACCCCCCAGAGTTCTTTGCCTTCAAGCCCTTAGGATTTCTTTAAAAGTTCTAATTCTAAAGCCAAATTCTATTTTTTAAATAGAAGCAAGGCTCTTACCTATTGGGGGAGTGATTATATTCATTGCAATGAAACATAATTAATTTGCATTTACTTAAACCAAATTGAGGTTTTGTTTCCTTCCAACAGTGCTTTTCTCCTATTAGCCACTCAAAGTGTGGTCCTTCACTTGAAAATTTGCATGCCCCTTGTTAAGGGTAGCAAATAGTCTTTCCTGTTAAAAGATAACAGCGGTTAACTTCTGGTCCATAACGTTAGAAGTCATCGTTCACTCTTTTCCTCCTTGTACCCCAAATGCATCTAATGACAAAACAGGAGACATCATATATCAAAGATTTCTCTGGAAGCCCACAGTGGCAAACACAGCATTCCCTTTTTCTAGGGAATTTTCTCTTGTTTCCTCTTTGTCTCTTCTCAAACGCATCAACCCTGTGAGTGCTCCATTGAAAATTCATGCCTGAAGATACATGTCTTCTTCCTGATTTTGTTCAATGTCTGAATATGCACACAACTGTTTGTGTAAAAGTATTGACTTAACTTGCAACTTCTTCTTCATCTAGTTCAACATTTAGATATTTACTGTTCTGATCCAGCTCCCCAAACACAACAAACCCTCTGAAGTTAACTCAAAGATTCTTTTAATTAGGAGTGCCAGCAGCCAAGGCAAAAAAATTCTCTCTCACCACAGGCTAACAAGTCTGGCCGGCTGAAAGATGAATAGTTGTCTGCCATATCTATTGATCTCCGCCCCCTGCCTTTTATCCCCAGAGCTAGGGTGAGGCCTTGCTAGCAGTGGTGGATCTTCCGTCCCAAGGATCAGCCCATGGATTTCCACTGCTCTCCTCTCCTCTAACTTCTGCACATCTGCACATCAGGCACTGGACCCAGCTGTTCCCCATCTTCCTCATCAGCCACCTCCAGACCTGGGGGCTGTGGACTCTCCATCTGAGGGTTGATGGATGGTCCAGGCTCCGCCTCTGTCTCTCTCTCTGACAGCTCCATTCCCTTTTCCCCTTCAAAGCTGCCAGATTACCTTGATGCTGATTCAGACCCCCATGCCTCCTCCTCCTCCTCCTCCTCCTCTTCCTCTGATTTGGTTGCTGGAGGGGCCGGCGACCGATAGGCCACAACATTTACCAAGAAATTTTCACAAAGTACTGAGGTTTCAAATACAGCTTATTTAGAGGTGGGATTCAAATTTCTTAACAATCGGTTCTGTGGGGGTGGCCTAATTTGTGGGTGTGGCTTGGTGATCATGTGAGTGGTTGGGTATGGCTTGCTGGTTGGGCATGGCATGGTGGTCATGTGACTGGCTGGGCATGGCTTGTATGTAAATATAAACATTTATGTAAATATTGAATTTTTTATTTAAAAAAGAGCAATTTTTACCCAAAATCAGGCAAAGTAGGCAGGCAGGCGGATTTAGTTGCTCACAGTATCACAGATTCACTTTATCTATGTGCAATCGGTTACCTGAGTCTGCACTGAAAAATAGAAGCTTCGGTCTTAAGAAAGGTTCAGCTCTGCTTTTAGATTAGCTAGAAAGCAAGAAATGCAACAATTTCTTGCTTTTTAGCTAATCTAAATCTCCCAGCACAGCAGAAGAACTTATGTTTGGGGGAAAAAAAGGAAAAATAGCAACTTAGCAGGCAAGTTTGATGGTGCACATGCCAGGTAAGGAGTGAGTGGGTGGGGCAGGGCAGGGCCAGCAAGCAGCATGATTTGCTGCTTCTCTGGCAAGTAGAATCCCACCCCTGATGAGAGTGCATTTTGCGTGCTTGTGTAGACCATTTCCAAAAACCCTCAGCTGTGCTGCCTGGACAGCTGACAAGCACTGCGCATGGGTGTGCAGCATTTGAAAATACTCTTCTTTCCTGCTTTTTCAACTTCAGCTGTGCTGCGCAAAGCAGCTGAGGTTGAAAAAGTAGAAATAAAGGAGTTTATTTTAAAATAAACAGCCAAGAGCCCGGGCGGGCGGCTGGGCCAAACAGAGCAGACACCAGTTCGGTGTCTGCTGCTCTTCAGAGCTACCAGTTCTACAGAACTGAGCCAAACCAGTAGCATCCAACTCCTGAGTTCACTAGTCTTCTGCAGATAACCAGAGACCTATAAACTATGAGGAGGATCCATGCTCTATTTCAGCAACTCCTCTGAAAAACTGTAAGCTCAAATTACCACTATCCAAACAACATCAAAATATATCAAAATCTTGTGATGAGGCAGGACTGGCAATTAATCCACATCCATTAAGAAAATTACAGTTGGCAAATTAAAAGTCTATGACAGTGCCTTGAAAAAGCATCAAAGTAAGTCATGATGTATGGATTAGTTACAACTGACTTTATTAAAAAAAATACAACTTGTTTTTAGAAGAAAGTATTGGACACTAATTGCAAATGACTAAAGTTTAGTTCTTCAATTCCATTTAATTTCAGATTATTGTTGTTATTGTTGTTATTGTTGCTGTTGTTATTGTTGTTATTATTGTTGTTGCTGTTGTTGCTTTGTTGCTGTTGTTGCTGTTGTTGTTGCTGTTGTTATTATTTTACTGAGTTATGCTGACAATCGACTAAGAAACTATAAATGTCTGCCTCTGGTTGCTGTTTAAAAGATCAGAATGAAGATTCCAGGATCTCATGTCAACTTTACATAATTTTAATAGCACATCAAGTTTCTCAGCCCAAATAGCTTGATCTCAATTATTTTGAAGTCGGGAATGCAGTCTATAAAAATGAAAAGGCTTATTTTTTAAAAAAACAAAGAAAAGTAAAAAGCCAGATTGATGACACAATTTCATTCAGTTGTAGGCTTCTACACCCCAATGTTATTGTTTGGTGAGAAAAGCCATGTTAAATTGGTTCTGCTTTATCCTTCTTTTCCTATAGAAGTGCACAAAAACAATGAGAGAGGTGGACCTCTGGATAAATAAACAGCATAGAAAAATAAATGCAACCAAGATTGAAATGTTTTGCTCTGTTTTGATTGGAGCAAGAGCATTAATGCCAGCCATCTGGATGCCTAGACGGAGTATGAAAGGCAAAATCTCTCCAAAACTTCAATTATCTCACTTTGCCAAGATTAGGGAAACTCCAGGAGGAAAAAAAAACTTTTAAAGAATCCACTGTGAAAATGAAGGGGTCCAAAACTTTTGAAATGATTCCCTTCCTTACCCCTGGCCTGAATATTTAGCAGATTAACGGTGAGGACAAAACCTGAAAGAGGGGACAGCCTGATTTGCTGATGAAAAATCTTTAGAGCTGAATGGCTTATCACCTCATACACTAGAGAAGCGGAAAAGTTACAGGTGTGTCTCCAGATAAAAAGGGAAAAGAAAACAAGAGACTGGGAACCATTGTGTAAGGAAGGAACAATTAGATGGTGGTTCATTTTGGACCCAGGAAGTTGTGATACTGGAACATTTGTATAGATCACTGAAAAAAAAGTGGGAAGAATTGAAAAAGCTATCCCAAAACTCTGCATACTAGCCAATACATAATATGGAAAAAACATGAAGCTCCCCAATTTCTTGGGTCACTTTAAAATGTGAAACTTTCATTCCAGAAGTTACATAGCCATGAAAGTCAGTTAGGCTGGTCTCTCTCTCAGTCTCTCTCTTTCTGCTCAACACACCTCACAGGGTTGTTGTTATGGGGGAGATAGGAGCAGGAAGGAGGAAGGCTGTCACAGCTGAAGCCCCACCCTTTTGTACCTGTCAATGTGCACACAAAAATGGGTGGGACTTGAATTGTGCTATTGTGATGAATCTCCACCTGTCTGACTCTCCTGAGGACAATTCTGATAACAAGACGAGCAGAAAATAAAGAAACCACTAACATTTGGAGCATTTTCCCTAGGAAAAATTTTTTGGGGATTGGGGATCAGCTAAATGATCTTTATTTTGTAACCTCCTTCCACTATACCAATTTTTTTCCAGTTCTTTCAGGTTTTAGAGACTTTCAGTATTGAAGTGCTGAATGGATGAGTAGACTCCCAATCTATATTCATATAAATAAATCCTTTCCAGTAATTCATTGGCTAGCAATAATAAAAACAGTCGTGTTTTAACTTAAGACCCAGATTCCCAAAGAAACCAACTGGCGATATTTGGAAAACCCACAAACAGAATGCAAGGACAATACTCCTAAATTACCCAGCCTTGGCCTATTCTCCAAAATGAGACACACAGATTTATACTGTATATAATATATTGTATATGCATCATATACAGTAACTATTCAAATGTATGTCGATTATAAATTTGTACAAATTGTGTGGTTTAATTTTGCCATCAAATCTAATAGTTATATATGGTTTCTGATAAAACTATGTCACTTATTGGTCTTCATTATTCTGATCTTGTGATGATATGTGAGAACGGCCTTGGGAGATGGATGGAAGAGTATAAGAGAAGAGCAGGCAGAGCTGGAGGGTGGAGTTAAATGCACCATCAGCTTAGAATCCTTGCATTGCCACAAGACAAATTTAGTGCTGACCATTAGTCAATCAAATTCTTATGTATAGGTGTCAGCAATAAATCTTTCTGAGCTACTACTCAAGCTATGGTCATGATCATTTGTGTCTGACAAAGAGCCACAGATTAGTTGATGGTTATATAAGAGGAAGCCATGTGGGTATGGCAAACATTTCAGAAAGGGCCCTCTCTAGTAAACTCTTGCGCTGTAAAAGTGGGGGGTGTACTTTTAAATTCTTTCAATGTAAACCTTACAATAAAATCAGAATTAATACTTCTAGGTGTTCTTCTTGTCTGGGCTATTCTATAAGGCTGACAGATCTCCTGTATCACTTGTCTGGTTTGGACTTCCAAGGCTTCTCTGCTTCCCTTACTTTTTATCCTCTTGATGTCTTTGATCTTGAAATACCATTTGACTGCCAATCCACTGAGTGATAACCTGTAGTCTAGAGATTTCCTTTTGATTTACTAGTTTAGCTTCAATGAAACCTCTTATGTACATCAATGAGAAAGGAGCAAAGTTGGATCTGCTTTTGTGGCTCCCTTGAAAGATGAAGGAAGCGGAGTGATATCATAGTTCCAGCTGCCAGGACGACCCCCAGATAGACTAGTAAATATGAATTTTAGAGGAGGTCAGCACAACGGCCAATCCTGCATAATAACTCATCCCATTAGGATGACAGAAGTATTAGAAAGTATTCTCTCATCTTTATTCCCTCTGGAAGAGCCTTAGCTGCTCTTAAGTATCCTTCACTCCCTAAGAAAAGCAACGATGGAAGACAGTAAATACATTTAAGTAACTAAAACATTGGGGGTGGCTTGTCTCGTCTGTCAAGGAATAAAATTGATGGCAGTCAGGATCAATTCAATACCTACTTTACCCAGCCTTCCTACTCATGCTTACCCATTTTCTTTTCAAGTGTTAACTGCTTACAATGCAAAGTTGAGCCAATGTTGGCCTGTGGTGGTTTTATTTTTTAATTTTAAAAATGTTGATTATTATAGCACATGACTGTCCACCCCAGTGATAACTGAGGAAGTTATTTTTGTACAGACAGTAAAAATCAGCAAAAGCAGAGACCTTGATAAAAGCTTCCTAGCAAAACATGTGGCTCCCACTCAATCCAACTATTTTCTCCTCACCACAACTGGCAACTCCATGGTGACTCAATTGAACAATTATGTTATATTATAGATTATAAATTTGGAGAAATTGTGTGATTTAATTTTGCCATCAGATCTAATAGCTATATATGGTTTCTGATAAAATTATGTCACCTATTGATTGGTCTTCATTATTCTGATCTTGTGATGATGTGCGAGAACGGCCTTGGGAGATGGGTAGAAGAGTATAAGAAAAGAGCAGGCAGAACAGTTGTCAGCAAACATACAGGAGTAAATAAGCTGAGAAAACTAGGCTGTTTTTGAGAAAGTGGAGATGATCATAGAACAATAACGTTGGAAGGGATCCTAGAAGTCACCTAGTCCAACCTTCTGTTCAGTATAGGATCTGTTCAGTATAGGAGAACATCTCTGACAGATGACCAGTCATAGATGATACATTTTCACAGGCATGCAAGAATGCATGATTAAAACAATGTAAATGTTAGTTTTGGAATAAGCACTGCCCCCAAAGCCATACTCACTAAAAGGTGGGATATATTTTAATACAAATACAAATTAAATAGTGCTTACAAGAAATGCAGGCTGAAGAATAGAATCTACACATTGGACTTATCTCCACTTAACCCTTGAATGAGTGGATGGAACCAGGAAGAAATTCAAATTCATTTGGTTTCCTTCACATTAAATGCAATCAAAATCAAACCATTAAGATGATGGGTCTCCAGCCATGTGCTTCATACTTTTTAAATCATGTTAAAAGAAGATTTAAAGTTATCAATTGAATAAAGTTTCAAAATTTCTAGGGCTATAGCTTAAGCATGTAGGAACCGTATGATGACCAATAGTTAATATTTGGATCTCTGCTATAGTGGCACAGTATAGTTACAGCCCAGAATGAATCTCTCCCTCTTTCTCTTCCCCTCCCTCCCTCCCTCTCACTTACACACATGCACACAAACACACACACACACACACAGAGGTTTGTTTTCCAAATTTTTTTTTGTCCATGTGTCCTATTCAGTTGTATTCTCAGGATATGCCTCTGTTCAGGCAACATGATAAACTGCATCATGAGTAATATATTTTTTTTTGAAACAACAGAACCCAAATGGGAATGTGGAGTTTCAGGAGTGCATAAGAGCCCAGGATTTCTTTGGGGTTACATTATTATCTGCTGGTGGACAGAGACAAAATCTCAGAGAAGGACTGCAAAATGATGAAGTCTGAAAGCTCCATGTATGGTGACACCAACTTCTTGCCAATCACTGCAATTTTTAATTTTTTAAACAACTTTTATTTTTACAAAACAGCAGAAAGTAATAGCCTTCCAGACATTCAAACTGGGCACCACCAGTGGATGGAAATGTGTTATGTAGATTAGCAACTGATCTGGGTCATAGATTAGATGTGGCCATGATATTTTATTTATTTTTTTCCATGTGTGTTAAATTGAAATCTCATGCACCAGAGAAAATGTGCACTGCTTTCTTATTCCCAGAATTAAACATAATAATTATGGAAATAGAGTCTGTTAAATGGTTCAGTTAATTAATTAAAAACAAACAAACAATGTATCAACTAAAATTATGTATTTATCCAGCCTTTCATTTTTTCAGCTCAAAAGAAAACATAATGAAAAATAAACTTTACATTTGGCAGACAAATGAAGTGGAAATTATTTTGTTTTGTTTCCTCTGGTAAACATAAGGTCTCCAGCCAGGGGCACAATTTGCCAGTTCTCTGAACTGCGCAGAATCGTAACAACCGGTTCAATCCCACCCCTGGAGATGCATATGGAGACTCTCAATTATCCAGGTCATGATTGTCCCAAAGCTACTTTTCCAAAAGGCAACTGGACTTTCTTGGTTTTTTTTCCTTGAAAACATTTCACTTCTCATCCAAGAAGCTTCTTCAGTTCTTAACTGACTTATGGGGAATGGAAGGATTTATAATGATTCTAATGAAATGTGCTTTTGGATTTGATCTTATACTTGAGCATGGTTTTTTATTTGCATTTTCCATACACATTTATTCTGTATTTGTTTGTGGTTCATTTATTGAAATCTTTTAAGTCCCCTTTTTGTTAAATTATCCCCAGACAATGTTCAATCGTCTTTAATCCAATGCACCTTTAGAAAAGTAAAAATACTGCACAATTATATATATTTTTTGAACATACACTGATTCTACAAGTAGAAATCAAGCCTGTTTTACTTGATTCTGAGCAAATGTCTTTCCCTTTCCTGGTGGTTCAATAGAGATCTGAAATCCCAAATCTGCCTTGAAACACTATCTAGGTTCTCTGATTGGTCTAGAAAGCCCAGCAATTAATTATAAGAGTCTCACTTAAGAATTCATGCTTCCGCGCAGCAATTAAGCAACACAAAAAACAGGATCTCAAGACCTTCTAATCAATGCCCCCAAATGAGAGGGAAATCACACAAGACACAGCAAAAGGAGACAAAGGAAAGTGTGACTTATAATGGCCCTGATTTTCATTAAGGCTGTGAATACATGTGATTACCAGGCTGACTCCATCCTCTCATTCTCCAGTTTGCTGTTCCCAAAATAGCAGGCTCAGCACATTGCACAAACAGAAGGGAACAAGCAGTGACCCAGTGTAGTTAAAATAAAAATGGCATGAAAAATGCACTGTGTTGCAGAGCTAGAACAAGACTTTAACCACTCTCCCCCAAGCCTGATAACCCGGATGGTCCAACTCATGTCTCTACTGTAGAGCAGGGACTTGTAGAACACTTCAGTTCAGCTGAATCATTTGCTGCAGTAAACTAAGAATCCCAGACTTTAAAGAGCTGGCAATGAAAACTAGAACTATGTCAAAATGTAACGGAGAAATTCAGCTTCCCACAATAGGGCATCATAGAACTGTAATAGTGAAAAGCTGTACTCCAAGCCTTTGAGTAGAGGAGGGCCAACTAAGGAGCTGCCACAAAGAAGATGGGTCACCCTATTCTCCAAAGCCCCTGGAGACAGAACAAGAAGCAATGGATGGAAACTAATCAAGGAGAAAACTAACCTAGGATTCAGGAGTTTTCTGACAGAATAATTAAGCAATCAGCAGAACATAGATGCTCCAACACTGGCGGCTTTTAAGAAGAGACTGGAAAACCATTTCTCTGAAATGCATAGGGTTTCCTGCTTGAGCACGTGGGTTGGATTAGAAGGCCTCTAATAACAAGTTCAAACCCTTGTTATTCTGTATATTTTTATCCAGGTGTGCTGGGATTACAATTCCCCAAATCACTCACTAAATGAATTATTGTAAATTGAGGACTATGGGTAACAACTGCAACCACACTTCCCAAGATGCTTCTGGATCTCTTCTTTCTCCATTTCTATCTGCTAGTGAACAGCCTGACTTGGCAAGTTCATATTAAACTATTAATTCAGGCATGATAGAAATTGCTTTTGTATTGACAATGTGGGAGTAACATCAATGGTCAACAGACAGGCTACAATGTGTTGAATTAAGGAGAGAGATGCCATTTTGCTTCCACACCTCCCCCTTAGGTTATGAAAATTATTCAGACAGCTGTTCTTCCTTTCTACTTCCCCTCCTACTGTGCATTCATACACTGCAGTCATCTCCAGCATGGTGCCTTCAATTAAACTTCCTACTTTCCCCAGAAAGCTGATTTAAAAAGCATCCCTTAGAAGATTCAGATTCCCAATCTAAATAAGTGATATCAATTCAGAGACTAAGATGTAAAGCTTCTTAAAAAACACAATAGCATTTAATTGTTATAATTTAAGATGTCTTTTTTAAAAAAAAAATTCACACTGTTTGTTAACGATCCATGAAACAATCTTGAGTGGATTTGAGTTCTCCACAACTCCTCAAGTTATCTACTTGCACTTCTCTTACAACACATCTGATAAATGATTGTAGTGGCTGAATGTTTGCAAAGTGTGCAGCAATGACATATGCATCGATACATCTATATGTATCTATCTCTACATATAATGTCCTTCAAATAATTAAAACATTAATTCAATTAATCTCATAAGTGGCTTAAAATGCATTGCTCGGAGTGCTATTAACAGCCAGTTCACCAGTTGAGCTGGAAAATTAATCAAACACCATACAGCTATATTTCTGATTAGAGAAAACAATAATGCACCAATTGCCCACTTAATTCACTCTGGTGCTTTATAAGGTGTGCTGATATTTGCTCCTAACCTGCCATATTCCCTTAATGAACACAATAACGGAAGAATACTCAGCAAAGCCTTGAGCTCAGGGACTCTATAAAAATCAAAGTCTTAGCAAGATGTTGTACAGATATTAATTTATAGATCCCTATTAATATACTGCAAGCTCTCTTTTGTAGGACTATAAAAACCTTTTTTTTTCTTAGCCAAGAAAGATAACACTTACTGTATACAGTCACTCCCTGGCATGCATGAAAAGACAGGTCCATTATGTTTGTGAATACCAAAAGGTTTCTTATGCAAAGATGATGTTAGAAATGTAATCTATGCAAAACCAGAATAGTTTTCATAGCATGCAGGTAAATGGGAAATTTCCTTCATCTCCTGTCAATTAATTATAAAAGATTAAATTGCTAAGTTTTTAATCATAATCATCCTTTCAAAAGCAGCAAAACAAAGAAGATGATTTTTGGGTGGTGTTTGTCCTGTAAAAACTTTCTGCATACCTCAAAAATCAAGAGGAAGATTCTATAGGGGGAAATAACTCTAGAGGTATTCATACAAGCATTTAGGGTTCCTTTTTGTTCTAAATGTTTTATTAAACCAAAAGGACATCTTTTTTCATATTGGTTCATGTAAAGCCTGAAAGGAATAACTGGATGCTAAGAAAGTAATTCTGAGTAACAAACCACACCTACAGAACACCTAAGCTTACATTATCTCTTAGTAAAATGCAAGTCTTCCAAAGACCGACACTACAAAAGACCAAATTTTCTTAAAAGCATGTTGAAATATTAATAGTTATTGCAAACAGTTGCTTATTAAGGATTGCCAGTCTAGTGAAATATTATATCATGGTGGAAATGTCAAGAGAAGAAGAAGACAAAAAAAACCCCATATAACCAGGATTAAAGCAAGAGGAAGGGCTCTTGCTATGTATGCATGTATGTGTTTATGTGCTTGTATATCTGTGTTTCCGTACACACAGAGACACATGCATTCACACTCCTTCAAGTCATTTTTGACTCCTGGTGACTGCCTGGATTAGTCTCTACAATCTCCTTGGCAAGATGTTGGAAGTGGTTCCCCATTGCCTTTTTTCTAAGGCTGGGAAAGTGTGACTTGTTCAAGGTCACCCAGCTGGCTTTATGCCAAAGATAGAACTAGAACTCCTGTTCTCCTGGCTTCTAGCCCGGTGTTGGCATTCATGTGTGTGTGTGTATGTATCTGCATCCATGGATACATGCAAGCATGCATTATACACAATCATATCTTAAAGCATGTTTCTATGAATGGTTGGTTGGAGATAGATAGATAGATAGATAGATAGATAGATAGATAGATAGATAGATAGATAGATAGATAGATAGATAGATAGAAAGAATACAAATCTGGTTTTCAAATGAGGCGATGGTTGTAAAATTGGAAGCTTATAATTGGAAGCAGAATCTTATATATATATTTCAGAAAATAAACCTTACTGACCTGTAAGACCTGTTCTCAAGGATAGGATTAGAAGGTGACAGAATTAGTAACGACTGCAGGAAAATATTACTGGGAACAACTGAATCAATCAAACTAAAAGTAAGTAAGACAATCAACAGAAGTGAGAAAAAAAAACTTACAGGTATTTTCAACAGGTTTTTTTTTAGAAATTAAGTATCTTACAAGTTTCAAGATCTTTCTCGACATCAAGTTGACAGGTACATCTACTGATTATGCTAATATCCCTGCATTAATTTAAAATAAAAAATATAAAATATAAGACGTTTCCCTCCCCGCAGTTCAAAAGCATATAAAACATGAAACATGTTATTTTTAGAAGAAGTTGACTAGCTCAATGCTCAATTTGCTCAATGCTGTAACAAAGTGGTCCTCATTCAGGATCCCAGTCTGAAATTTCACAATCCAGCAATCAAATGGGAAGGGAAAATTTTGTTCATTTCACTTGAAATGCATTATCTATTTTTATTATATTTTAAGTGTCCTGATTTCATCAGTTTATTGAAGGTTCAATCACTGAAATCAAGTTTAAATCTAATAACCTTAAATCACGTTATTAGACATTGTTATCTGATGTGTGCACACAATAGGCTTCATTTAGCTATTGAACTCATGCATTTTCTGGACACGTCTATGGAGATTCTCAGTCATCCAGATCAAGGTTGTTCCAAAGGTGCTTTTTGAAAAAAAAAGTCAACTGGATTTTCTGTGTTTTTCCTTGAAGACATTTCTTCAGAAACTTCTTCAGTTCTGACGTTATTTTAAGTTCTGCAAAGAAATCTTATTTCTTTTTTTGGGATGACTCCTTTAATGATTCAGTGAACTAAAGCAAGTAAGTACTTTTTTTAGTAAATATAATACAACATCAACATCATCAACAACAAATTAGTAGTTACACTTCAAGAGAAGCTTCGCTGGAAAACATTATGAAAAATGCATACATATGTACAATATTGTATATTCTGTGCTTCAGAACATCTGATGAAATTCTGAGGTAAAATTAAAAGGTTGGGTAGAAAACCACAAGCTTTCACCAGGTCCACAGGTTTTCAGATCCACAGGCTTTCACCAGGTAAGCTCATTGCTTGAAGAATGTGAGGGTAACAGCTACTGATGAGGAGCCTACCTCTTTAGGTGGATTAGGTTTAGAGATAAAAACAAATACTGAAGAAGCTTCTTGCATGAGAAGCAAAATGTTTTCAAAGAGAAAACCAAGAATGTCCAGTTGCTTTGGGGACACCATGACTAAGATGATTGAGAATCTCCATAGACAGAGATAAAAGAAAATGTGAAGATAGATGAGTTTTCGGATTCAGCAGAAACTTGGACCAAGGTTTTCATATTCCAGCACAACATTCTACTTGGTACATGATGCTAACTCAGCCTTCCAGAAACTTTTCTCCCCTTTTAATATTTTGCAAGTTTTAATTTCCAAAGTTCCTGGCTGGCATTTCTCCAATTGGGGCAGTAATGCCCTAGCATTTTGAAAGCTCCTGTAATCTACAACCAGAGCACAATTGCATGGATTGCATATCTTACACTCAAAAAAGGGAGATAACAGAATCAACTCCCTGCAGTAATTAAAAGAGAAGATCCCTGTGATTTAGAAAAACAGGGAAGACCCACAAGTTGGCAAGATTCTCAAGATGCATACAACCTTATTGTTCCTATCACTCACTTTCCCCTGAAGACAGGCCACGTTTTTCTCTGTTTGTTTGTGCGGTCATTCATGAGTGCTCTCCTCTGCCTAGCATAAATCTTTCAGTTCGACCAAAAGGCATCCACATTTATGCTTACTGGATGTAGGGGAGCAGATGGGAGACAGACTGAAAGGAAATGCAACTCATTAACTATTACAGTACTGATGGAAAAGGATAATGTAATTTCCAGGGCACATCCTTTTTTCCATCCACTTTTGCAGGGAGTTTTGTTTTGAAGAAATAAAATCATTGGAGGAAACTTAGGTAATGATGTAAGTGCAGAAGATCTGCCCTAGTCAAGATGGAACTTTTGACTATCACTCTTTCTTTGAGCAAAATATTTTCCTCCATATTTTATTCTTGAGGTACCCTTTTTGGGAGAACATTTAAATGAAAATTATCAGTCATTCAGTTGAAGGAAAAACAAACAAACAAACAAACAAACCACAAGAGAGATCCAAGAAAGTGGACTTTAGCATGTGCTAGAAGATCTACTCAACTTTTTAGAGCCAAAAACTCATTTCAGAAGCTTACAACATGGCTGCTACGAGAACTTAGTTGTTCACCAAATGCATTCATAACTAAGTGCAAAATAACCATATAACAGAAAGGTGAGCTCCAGAATGTCTTCTACCATCTGATTGGGTCTTCTTTGGGAACCAGAAGCAGTGCTATAAATAAATATGATGGTAAAAGCTGATGTTTGTTTTGCAAATTGTGAAGTTTTGTTTATTTGCTAAAAAAATGGTTCAGATACAGTAGATAGAACCCAGCAAACTACCTAAAAGCACTTTGGTACAAAACAGCCATGATGTTTTCTACTCCTGGGATATGGCAATATTATACTGAGCTCCCTACTCAGTAACTATAATGGTAACAAAAAGGTGGAACTTGAAATAGTGTGCTTTGTTTGGTTTAATGTTTAGCAGGAATGTTGGTTTGTCTTTTATTCAATAAATCACAGTAAACACAGAGGCATGAAACTTCTGTCAACCTGAGGACCATCCAAGTTTCAAATACTTTGGTGATAACAGCCTCAGTCTTTCATAAGCCACATCAGAATTCAAAACATAAAGAACTCCTTTCAACCCCTGTAGATGTGTGTGCTAAGAAACCCCAGAAACTCACACAGATAGCATCCATGGTTTAATATGACATGTGAAGCCAAACACATATCAGCTTAAGGAACAAAAATATGCAGGTGTGCGCATTTTATTCCTGAGAAGGAAACAGCTACAAATCCCAGAGATTTTTTTCTTTCACCCTAGATTCCGAACTTGTGAACAAAAATAGGTCTTTTAAAAAATAATGTATTTACTTGAAAGTTAAAAACACTACGATAAAAGATAAAAAGCTAATTGCAAATGAAGAAAAATGTTAAATAAATAAAAGGATGCAGAGAGAAAAAGCAGGGGAACAAATACAAAGAAAGAAGAAAAAAAGACGTATAAAGAAATTACTTCCCCTTCATCAAGGCAAGTGCAGTACAAACAATTTCAGTAACTTATCACCTTCTCTAACAACCAAAAGTGTTCAACCAAAAATCTCTTCACCCAATATCTCATCTTTGTATCCATTAGCAAACATTAAAGCCTCATTATTCAATCTTAGTCAGCAAAACTCCTTTAAATATTACTACCTTGGAGGTCTTCCTGTTCAATCCCCCTTGCTCAAGACAGGAGATTTTACACTATCCCAGTTTAATAATTCCAAAGGATATTCTTGGTAAGCATTGGAGAGTGCCCATCATCTTTAGAAAAATGTTTTGTTCATACTCATGTAGAGAGACAACACTTATATATATCTCTTTCCCTCAGAAATAACAAAACATAGATTTTAACCTTAAACAAGTAAACCAATTTTCCTTCCCTTCCCTTCCTTTCCTCAGCAATTTATCACTTTCTCTAAAAATATAGCAAAAAAATATCTTCTCCCTATACCTTACATTGATAAACAAACCTCAAAAGCTTGGTCATTCAAAGTTAATCAATAAAAATTATTAAAAAGTAGAGAAATAACTAATTGCATAAACCCATCCTTACAGGATTGAATGCTATTGTGCCATTAGCTGCTGCTTTGTCACTTGGTCACCGATGACAGGTACCAAGCAAGAGGCTTAGATGCCTACATGCAGCACATCCAAACTAAAATGATGCACCACGTGACTTCCCATTAGCCATTAATCCCTCCTTGTAGAGCTTCTATTTCCTGTAAGGGGACCGGACTAATGGTGCTTTTTTTTTTTTTTTTTTTGACAAAGAGTCATGTCAAGTGTTTCTGTGTTTGCGAACAGCCTAAGGTCACAAAGTCAGACGGTCAGTCTGGAAAAGAAATCCATATTCCTAATCTTTAAGGCTGATAGAGCAAGGAGATAACAGTGTTTGCGAGCAGGAGGTTATGCCAAGTGAATACCAGCTGAGAGAAAACAAATCCTTCTGAGAGTTAGTCTGGCTAACAAGGAATGCAAAGAGATTTCTTCACGTTCGCTTGTGAGCTGCTAGCTTGTTTGGGCAACGAGACATTTAACTTTCCTCACCTGCACCTCGGTTTGTATAGATGATAGCAAAAAGATTTGGAGATTATATGCATGTGTGTATCTTGTATTTTTATATTGGCAGCTGCTGTATACTCAATTGTTCTAATCCATACACACACACACACACAAAAACAGTTCTGTGGGTGTGACTTTGTGGGTGTGACATGATTTTGTGGGAGTGGCAGAGGAAGGTTACTGCAAAATCCCCATTCTCTCCCCACCCCACTAACCTGCTTTCCAGCTCTGTTCTCCTGTGCAAGACAACCAAAGAAGACCCAACCAATCAGCTGGGACTCTGGAAGCACAGAAGAGATGGGGTTGGCGGGACCAGTCAGAGGTGGGATTTGTTGGTTCTCCAAACTATTCAAAATTTCCACTACTGGCTCTTCAGAACCGGTCAGAACCTGCTGAATACCACTTCGATGTTAGAAGTGCCAAATATGATAAGCCACCCTCCCATATCAGAACTACTCAGAAAGTGCTACTGATTGCAACTTTTTAATATTGGCAGAAAGGAAAGGTAAGAAGTACATGGGGAACAATCCTATTAAATACATTTGATCTGATTTAAACAGAAATTCAAATGTAGTCACATTTAGTATTTGTCCTGAGTTTGGAGTACGTATTTGAGTGCAACAGCAAAAAGTCAGATACTGTAGGAGATGACCAAGCTGAGCCTGAGGATGGAGTCAAATGCATCATTAGTTTGTAGTCCTTATGCCCCTAAAAGTAAAAGTAAAGGTTCCCTTTGTACATATGTGCTAGTCATTTCCAGCTCTATGGAGCAGTGCTCATTTCCATTACAAAGCCGAAGAGCCAGCGCTGTCCAAAGATGTCTCCATGGTCACATGGCCGGCATGACTAAACTCCAAAGGTGCACAAAACATTGTTACCTTCCCACCAAAGGTGGTTCCTATTTTTCTACTTGCATTTTTTCATGCTTTTAAACTGCTAGGTTGGCAGAAGCTGGGACAAGTAACAGGAGCTCACTCCATTATGCGGTGCTAGGGATTCGAACCACCACTCTTTAGATTTAGGAAGCACTAAGGGACTCAGGTCAGGTTTTATTTTGATGAGAGACTACCAGGCTAGATAGGAAGCTGAAAAAGATACCCAGAACACCCCTTTCATCTCACTGCCAAGAAAACTGCCCAGATGCATCCATGGATTTTTTAAAAAAATCTAAAGTACATCACTCTCCAAAGATGTTCTAATTTCTTTCAAAAGATATTAGAGATTCAGTCTTGGACTTTTTGTACAGAAAGCTCAGTCCAGCAGAGAAACTATATTCCCAGGACCTGGAGAATAGGAATACGGGCAAACACCATTCCATATGAATTTCAGTGCAAGTCTATCCATTCCCATGAAATCTTGTGCTTCCTAAATCTAAAGAGGTAGTTTGCAATTGAGAAAACAAAAGCATTGTACAAATATACCGTTAGATACAAACTGAAATTTAGAATCAAAATCAGGTTGATTTGATTTTGCTTTCAGAAATATTTTTGAAAAATGTTTCTCCATATGCATGGAAGCATTCGAGTGTATTGAAATGATTCCAAAGCATCCAGTTCAAATCAGGGGTGGGATCCGACAGGGTTAACTACCAGTTTGGTCATTTACTAGGTTCGGTGATTTACGACGTGTTTCCCTGCATGCTGCCGGCCTGCGCTTGTAAATCGTCATCAGCATGCTGCATGCAGAGAAGCAGCCTTTCAAAAAGTCCTTTTTTCCTGCTTTTTTAACTGCAGCTGTGCCTCGCACAGCAGCTGAAGTGGAAAAAGTCAGGAAATAAAGGTCAGGTAAGAGCCCAGGTGGCAAAAACTTCAGCAGACATAGAACCAGTTCTATGTCTGCTGCCTTTCAGAGCTACCAGTTCTACAGAGGTGGACAGAACTGGTAGAAACCCACCCCTGCCCAATTGGAATCTACTTTCTAATGGGATTCAGCACGGCAACTTGATTCAGACCCAAGTGATACTGTGAATCAAACACACAAACTAAGTCCTGCATTAAAGTCAAAAAACATTTCATAAAGAGCCTGGCTGCAGGTTATTAATATTGCCCCCTCCCCAACGGTGGTGGCTTGTTTCATTCTGTGCATGATTCCTTGCCATGCCTTCTAGCAAATCTGCAGCTGGGGAGAGATTAAGAAGCCGCCAGCCAAGCGCTGCAGACGAAAGCTCGCGTCTCAAACCCAAAGTGCATAAGCCGCAGCTGAATTCTGAAAGCTCCTGGACTTGAACTAAGCTTAGCAAACTGCACAGATTGGGAACTTAGCGGCTCAATTCATATGTACTTGGCTCACCTGTACGGTTTCACAGTTGAGACATCAAATATAGTACGGTAATATAAAATATGTCAGAGAGAGAGATACTTTCTCCTCACTTCCTTCCCCTCCATCCAAAGAATTGCAGATGTTAAAACACTTTCCTTCTTGTGGTTTTGCTTGTTGGGCATTGCACAATAATATCTAGCCTTGGTAGCACTGCATCTGCACACAGCCACACAAACACCCCCCACACACACACAAACACAAAAGCTCCTTTTCTGAATGTTATTCAAATGACAAAGGCTGTTCTAATAACAGTATGATCACCCTGTAACCATTAAGCTTTATGTCTCACTGTTGTCTTACTTGGTTTGGAAAAGAAATTAATTTCATATAGATCTCAGGTTCCCTATTATAATAAAACAGAGGGACTCTCTTCAAACACTCACATTTGTTATTAATATTGATCAACTGTGAGCAAAGATTGATTTCTTTTAATATCATTTATTTTCTCCTTGGCTTCCCCTGCTGTGCATCTCAGCATCTCCAAATTCTTTTAAAATCTTCTGAATGGCCAAAGGTTTTGCTGTGGCACACTAGGCTATCATTTGGTTTTAATTTGCTGTGAAAAAAAACAACCCCAAACTAATGCAGAATAAAGACACTGTGATCTCAAGGGTGCCATTTTCATATTTTTTTCCGAGTGGTTGCCGGTTTTTGTTCTTAATCAAAAATTTTAATGTGCCTGAAAGCCAAAATAGCTTTTCTACTGCCAAGACTCTGGACTGTAGTCTTCAACAGTCTTTAGATAAATTAACTTTAATTCATTAAACTGAATTTAATCTGATTTTGAGAGACAGTTTATTCCACCAAGAATTTGAACAAATAGACAGATTTAAATTTAAATTTAATCTGATTCAAATTCAATTATTTTTCAATTGAGGGAAATCAAATCCACAGAAATCGGGTGGGTACTCCCTTCCAATCAGAAATTCCCCTTCTCTGGACAGTCCCTTCTATCCCCCTGTTGCCTTCAATATGCTCTTCTCATCTCCAATCAACCTGTATAGGTTATGCACCTAAAAGAAAGACTGAATCTGTACAGGAATAAATTGCAACACCAACACATTTTTCATCAAGCATTTACGAGCCCAAGAACTTTATGACTGCCTGAGATTATTAATGTTATTTGTTGCAATCAGTCAGATGTTTAGACCAGATTTAGCATTTTTGTCCATCTACTGAGTTCTTCTCAAAGACCTGGAATAGGCAGAGGTTGTTTCACAATATTAAAGTTATTGTAGTAGGATGTAAGCTGGAAGAAACAACGGATTCTGCCTGACATGACAACTTATATAATGCTTCTATTGTCTATTGCACCAGGAGCATTTCAGTTCCTATTCTACTTTATTAACCAGTTTAAAGTATGATGTTATAAAAAGTTAAATACATATATTATGGTTGCTCACAGATAGGAACCTGTTGTGTGATGGTGTCAAAGATATCACTGCAGGATGTAAGCTACTCCAAGGAAAGCTCCTTTTGCAATTGATTGATGGTGATTTTATCAATGCAGAGGATGTTCAAGTGGTGCTCCAGATGTTTTGGAATGGCATCCAAGGTGCCTATTACCACTGGTACTATCTTTGCTTTATTTTCCCATAGTCATTCTATTTCTATTTGCAAGTCTTTGTATATTGTTATTTTCTCCAGTTCTTCGCTGTTTTCCTATATTGATTCTTGGTTTGCTGTATTTTGAGCAGCTTCCTCTTGTTGACCTCCATCAAAGCTTGTTGTTGTTGTTGTTACTATTATTTCTAGAATGGTGTGTGCTGAACTTCCTTGATTGCTTCTCAGATAGCAAGAACTCCATTATACACACAGATATCTTTGAAGGCCCTGCGTTCAGTCTCTTCCTTGCTTTCTCTTCTGCAACTGCAGACATATCATTTATTACTAAAGTGCCCCTATTATAAGGGAAAGTTAATCTTACCTATTGAGGCTTTCCAAAGGAAATGCTCACTCAACCAAAAGCCCTTTGAAACACAAGCACTACTTGTATAAAATATCAGACAATATTATTTTATACATCCAGTTTCAAAAGTCCAGTCTACTTTTCCCATTAGACTAACAAATTACAGCAATTATGGTCATTAATGTGGTGGTTTCTCGGCAAATGCTCGGGCCCCTGAAGCAAAGGCAACAGAGGGGTGTTAAAGTCACAATGCTTAATGCCAGTGAGTGGATTCATGCTTAGCTCTCAGGCATAAAGGCAATCCTGTCAAGTTAGACTTGGAATACATGCTGAGCAGAGGTGGTGTTCAGCAGGATAACTAACTTGAATTCTGTTATAGAACTCACTGAAAGTCTCTGGGTCAACCATTCTCTCTCAGTTTTCATAGAATGCTATAACTAAAATGAAAAATTACATGAAAGCTAAGTTTTTATTAATCTCTAGCAGACAATTATCTATCACCCGACAATGAAATGAGTGGCAAATAAATAAAAATAAACATGTTGTTTCAAAAGACAGAGCCATCTCTCCAGGCACACCAGGCATTGCCTGTTGGTCTTCCAGGTTCTGGTGCATGCATGAGTGCCAGTCAGCTGGTCTTCATGTATGCATGCATTCCAGAAACCAGAAGACCAGGTGGCCAGCATGCATGCACACACCAGGGAGCTGCTCTTCTAGTTTCTGGTGCTTCCACCTGTGTGCACGCTCCCATTTTGGCACTCAGTGCTGAAAAGTTTTGCCAATACTGGCCTAGATGCATAAACACAAGAGGGCTTGATCTTAGAACCATATCTGGTCAATCCCAGCTAAAAGCTGCCAGTCTGCCTGTGTAACAGGCTGACAACAATAAAGTAGCTAGTTTGAACACACACATATGGGTCTAGTTCTTTGTGCTTGATAATGGGCTACTTCGTTTAAGAAGCAGGTTGCTCATTTCTAAACTAAGAAACATTCTCCTTTTCTGATCTGAAATGCTTTGAAAGGTTCCTTTGGAATCATAATGGGTCTCTTGAAGGGCCATTTTGATGCATGGAGGTTTTCAATGCCACTTAATTTCTTCACAACTTTCTTCCTCTCTATCCTTCCCCCTTTTGCAAAATTGCTTTCTAAATTTAAAAAAATTGTAGCTTGTGCGGTCTGTTTTTCCACATTTTTATTCCATGTTATTCCACATTACGTACAAGTATGTGTTCTTTCTAGATACATGAAGCATTTTTTTTGTTAAAAAAAAGAGGTGCCTGAACATGGTAGCAAAATAGCCAAGAGTTGGAACAGTATAATGGAGTTGGAATTTGAATGTCTACACTTGAAAGTGTGGCTTATTTTGACTAGATTGCTTTTCTCCACGGTCATTCCTGACTTCCTGCGTTTCAGTGGATTATTTTATTTTTTCCACCAAGGGAGATTTTTAAGCATGGACCAGAGTAGATAAGTGGTATTGGTCAAAGCCACTACTAGCAAACCCTGGAATTATTGACCACTTTAATAGCTCTTGCTGACCTCCAAATGAAACTTCACCTTTGGTTATTAACATGTCTTTCCACTTTTATGATTTTTTGGAACATAATTTGTCACAGTTTTTATCTGCTCAGAGCAAACGTTAGGCTTTTAAAAACTGAGTTATCTTTTTCACAACTGCTAACAATTACACATCACAGAACAGAGTGGTTGGAAAAACCAATTATGAAAAGACCCGCGTGGAAAGCACTGTTGGGAAGTCTTGAATTATAGATTTTTGAAGTATAGCCATCTTAGCAGCCCCGCATCGAGGAAATGGAAAGATGGAACCATGTTTGGAAAATTGCCTATAAGATCTACAAGGTAAGATAAAGGATGCAGAAATTAATTGCCCTTGTTTTGTGTGAGGCATCAGCAGTGTTAGTTTCAAAATGCAGTGGTGTGTGCGTATCTCTCCTTGTAAAGTGACATCTGATAATTATGGCAATGTCACTTTCATCCACTGTAGAAAGATCTCAATGTCTGAGACTGACTTTGGAAATATAAATGGAAACCCTTTCTCTGCTATAGTTGGCCATCCTTTAGAGACCATTTGTTCCATTTCACGATTTTATATAGCAGCCATTTGTTGATTTAAGGACATTCAAATATGATGCATTAATTGCACTTTTAACATGGGAATGAAGCTTACATTTTAATACTCTCATCAAGGGCATTGGGATAGGCTGTAACCTCTGCGTATACCTTGGAATTAATGTGCAAACTACATCCTTGTTCTCCAGACAAGCCAAGTTCAAAATATTTCAATCTCTTCAAATAACACAATTTTTTGGAAGCAGGAGACTTCCTCCCCCACCCCATGAGAGAGTGAGAGAAAGAGAATGTAGACAGCTCCTCCCTGATAGTTCCTAGAGTAACCAGCTTTAAGTGGCTGGTAGTTTGCTTTAGTTTGGCAAGATTCTGTCTGTGGGTGAGGAACAATAAAGAAATCTTCTCAGAATCATATGTCTTTCTTGGGTTTTGGACTCTGAGACTTCCTCAGATGAAGTAAGATTCCTATGAAGATCTGTGGATTTTATTCACCTTTGTGTCCAAGATATAGCTCAATGGAAAAATTAATCCATCTCCAAAATTCATGCCCATTCTAACAGCAATAGCACTTAGACTTATACACCACTTCATAGCCTCCTCTAAGTGGTTTATAGTCAGCTTCTTGACCCCAACAATCTGGGTCCTCATTTGACCCACCTCGGAAGGATGGACAGCTGAGTCAACCTTGAGCCAGTGAGATTTGAACTGCCGAACTGCTGGTAGATGGCAGTCAGCAGAAGTAGCCTGCTGTACTGCACTCTAACCACTGCACCACTATAGCTCTAATAATCCCCATGATAGTTTTTGAAACAGTTTGAGAGCCATTTTCAATATGTTGACAGTCACAGGCATAGAATGACAACTGCCTTTGTTTCCTCAAGTCCCGGTGGGTAATGGAAAATATGTAGAAATTGTTGAATGAAAAATTAATTATAATCTAAAGAATAAAATGATCCACACTTAAATGTAGTGAAATGCGTATGTGCATGCCTACATGTGTGAGAACCCAATGCAAACTATTTCTTCAATGGGTCTCTTTTTCTGCCAAAGTATTTTCCCAAAGCACATGCACACTGCTGGAATTTCACCTTTATTCTCCTTTCCATTGCAATTGTGACACATTCTATTAACAACAGTTCACCGAGTGTTAAGATCTCCCACTAGCAAACTTCAAAGCTAATCATAGCATGCTCCCTATACCTCCCCACGCTTGGCGTGTCAAAAGCATTTGTTTTAATCAGGCTTACAACTTCATTATCATGACTAAACATAGTTCTGGCTGAGTGTTGTTGCTTGTATGTCATGGTGTAACATTAATATAAAACTGAACTCCCACCCAGCCTGGTGACAAAGAATATTTGAGTAATAATTGTTTGCTTTGGTAAATGTCTTTGTGTCATTTCGAGATTAGCTGATGCATTTTTAATCAGAGCCTGTTGCTCCCTTCTTCATTCATAATTAGTGGGGGAAATCGCATGAGACAAGATTACCGACTGATTTATTATGAAAACACTCATATTGTGTGCGTGTTGGAGAAGTCAGGTCCACAGAGAAAAAGGACTTGAGACCTGCCTTACACTCTCCCCAAGGATTTTCTTCTCTCTTTAAAAAAAAACCAAGAAGCTGCTGTTTTTCTATTTAATTCTTAGCATGATTAAGAATTTCCTTTGGACTTTGGTCCATATGCTTTTGAGCTTCTTTTAGGGTTGAGAAGTGGCTGATGTGGCAGTCTCTGTTTGATTCTGATCCACATGTCTTCCTGAAACCTCCCTGGTTGCCCTTATTTACAACTCTGAGAATTCTGCACAGAAGGAACTCCCTTGCAATGGACTATGTTGGGATTTAATGGACATTTCAAAAGCCAGAGAGACTGAAAATCATTGTAAAAAGAGTTGTGTGCTGAAAAACACAGAGCATTTAAGACATCTCGTGTTTAATTCAGTACAGTGACATCACAATCCACCCCATAAACGTTCACCAAAGCTCTTTTGAAAGCAGATTCTCCTTTAGCCAGCCCAAGGAGATGATTTTTAAAAAATTGCAGAAAGAATAATCAGCAACAACCAAATGTTTGCCACTGGTCCTTTTTTAGTGGAATGGCTCCCTCTTATATAAATTGATTCTAATTCCCATCATCCTTGTTCTGTTCTCTTTGCATATTAAAGAAAGCGATCAAACTAGTTAAATTTCACTGTGATAAAAGTAGGCAAACTAACAACCCAAGCTTCTTATATATATTTCTACTCACTTGATGAAAATCCTTTTCTGGACCTTCATCTTTTAAGGCAGAACATGGCTACCTAAGAGATAACCATCAGCATTTCATTTTTGGTTGGCAGTTGCAACCATGAAAGTGCAGAAGCAAAATGTTAAAAATAAAAAGTAATAAATGTGGACTTCTATTAATAATTTAATAAATACAAATAAGTATTTGGAACAACCCTTCACTTCTCTTCATGGAAAGGGACTAAGTTCTGACTAACTACCACATGAATGAGGCCATACTTGGAATACTGCATACAGCTCTGGTCACCATGATACAAAAAAGATGGTGAAAGCCTGCAAAGAACAGCAACAAAAATGATAAAGGGTCTAGAGGCTAAATCGTATGATGCACAGTTGAAGGAGCCAAGTATACATGTGTATAGACGAGAGCTGGAAGGGACCTTGGAAGTCATCTAGTCCAATCCCCTGCACAAGCAGAAGACCTTATACCATTTAAGTGGTTATCTGTCTCTTCTTAAAAGCCTCTAGTGATTAAACACCTTCAACTTCTGAAGGCAAGCTGATCCACTTGTCATTTGTTTTCACTGTTAGGAAGTTTCTCCTTAGTTCAGGTTGCTTCTCTCCTTGATTAGTTTCCATCCACTGTTTCTTGTCCTGACCTTTGGTGCTTTGGAAAATAAGTTGACCCCCCTCCTCTTTGTGGCAGGCCCTCAAATATTGGAATACTGCTATCATGTCACCCTAGTCCATCTTTTCTCTAGCCAAACCCAGTTCCTGCAATTGTTCTTCATATATTTTAGTCTCCAGGCCCTTAATCATCTTCATTGCTCTTCTCTGCATACTTTCCAACATCTCAACTTCTTTTTTATGTCTAGCATATATAAGTGGGACATAATAGCATATATAAGGGACATAATAAGTGTCTTCCAGTACTTGAAGATCTGTCACAGGAGAGAGGAACTGGCTTATTCACCAAAGGGCAGGAGAAAAAGTAATGGGTGGAAGCTTGTTATACAGAGATCCAACCTAGGAGTAAGGAGGAATTTTGTGATAGTGAGAACAATCAATCAATGGAACAGCTTGTCTCCTGGAGTTGTGGGTGCTCCATCACTGGAGATTTTCAAAAATAGATTGGACTATCATTTGACCTGGATGGTATAAGATCTCCTGCCTTGAACAGGAGTTTGGACTAGAAAACCTCCTTCTAGCCCAATGTTTCTATGTTCTTCCTTCTTCCTATGGAGGCCTTGGATGATCACATATTTTATATGTGGTAGTTGGACATTTTTACAATAACCTAACAAGAGCATAATCTTTCCTCCCCTCCTCTTGCCAGCCCCCTCCCCCAAGAACACTAGATAAAGCACAGTTAAAATGTTTTACAGACATAAGGAGATCATTTTATCTGTGATAAAGAATCAATATTTCAAGCAAGCAACGTTAACACTTTGAAATGGTAAATCACAACTTCTCATTAAAATTGTTAGCCCATGGAGAATAAAAGTTAAAGCATCAACTATTTATATTCATTTTCTACAATGCAACAGTGACAGAAGGAGGAAGAGAATAAGCAAACATGTCAGATATGCTTTTGGATTACACAAATAAATGTAAGGAGGTGGAAATAAAGTGCTTAATTAACATCAGCATTGGAGTCCTTTCTCTCTTCCCCAGGAAAAAAATAACTGATTAATGTTGCTTAAATGTGAGCATAAAATAAAACAAAACCAATATGCCTTCTTAAGCTCAGAAGCACTCTTGGTTATGGTTTTGATTATAGATACCAATACATATATCTATATATCTATATGTCTATATATCTGTATGTCTATATCTATCTATACCTCCATCTCTGTCTGTCTGTCTATATCTATACATCTATCTATATCTGTATCTCTCTCTATCTCTCTTTTTTACTTTGGCAACAGCAGAACTGTGTTTAGCTTGAAACAGTCCAGGATGCACACAGGGAAAAGTTATGGGAGAATATTTTATCCAGTGGAAAATCTTTGTCTGAAGATGCCATTATGTGAAAAAAAAATAGATTAAAAAAAAGATTTCAAAACTCCTATTATTTTTTATTAGGTTATATCTGACGTATTCAGGCTTTCAAGTTCTGCAAAACTCTTCTATCACACAGTATTTTTTTATCACTTAACATCTATGCCAATCCATTGAGAAAGGGTAGGAAAAAGTTAGGATATTAATCTTTGGGTAAGACAACTTTTGAGGCTGCTTCTTTGAAATGGTGTTTTTTTTAGACTTAGGACAGAAAAAAATACTGTCACAATTTTAGAAAGAAAAGAAAAGTATTATTATGAGGGAGGGAGGGAGGGAGGGAGGGAAGGAAGGAAGGAAGGAAGGAAGGAAGGAAAGAAGGAAGAATAGATTGCTGTCCAGTTTCATATAATTAAGGAAAAAAGGACGACAAGGATTTCAAAAAGAGGTAGTTAATGATACTTGGAGTAAAAGCAAAGTCTTGACAACTATAAGAATAAACTGAGCAATGTGTCATTTAGAAGGAGGGAGGGAGGGAAAAAGGAAGGAAGGAAGGAAAAGACTTCCTCTTTTTAGTCATATATTCTTTTGTGACTGACATGGCACAGGAAAACCTAGAAAAATGACAATATATTTCTAATCTGAAAAGAAAAGCAGCCAAACCTCAATGCAACAGATTTGGATGAATTTGGAACTGAGAGACAGACTGCTTCAACTCCAGGCACTGTAAACAACGAGAGACAATTTTTCAATCAGAAAACATTTCCCCTTTTCCTTACATTCTTACAATGTTCTTTCTAGCGGCTATTGTTCACATAAGGCACAGCTGTCCCTGGGCTATCACCATATGTAAGAACATGAGATTTTTATGACTGCTTCTTTGTAAGATTTATGAAGCTGATCTACATTCAGCCATTTTTTAAAAGTGATCAGAAAAGGAAGCGGGAGAGCGAGACAACTCTTGGGGGGGGGGGCGGAAGCATACGGTCAAGAGATCTACTCTCTCCCCATGGAGAATTAAATCCATTGCAACCAAGGAAAGCCCACATCTCCTGTTATGCTAAGCACAATGGAATGGGTCATGATGGACAAGCTGCTTCCCACTTTCTCATCCAAGATAACATTGAGGACTTCTACAGCTCCTTAGGCTTCTGGGAATGAGAAATAAGAACAAATGCTTTGTCCCCTTACTTCTGGGTGCAGTCAAATTAGATGGAAAACGTGGCATCTCATAATTCAGATATGGTCCTCCACAGAAGATGTTTTGCAGTAATGGATTCTCTATGCAACATGTTCAGAGCTAGCCCTGGTTAGCTAAAGGGTGGCAAGACCCCACCCTATTCAGGCCAGCAGTTTTTTTTTTAAAAAAATATCATTAAGAGATAGATGGATAGCTGGAGAGAGACAGAGAGAGATAGAGAGAAAGAGAAAAGGAATGAGAGAAAGAGTTGATAGATATATGATAGGTAGGTAGGTAGGTAAGGTAGCAATGGTGGGATTCAAATTCTTTTACTACCGGTTCTGTAAGCGTGGCTTGACAGGCGTGGCAGGGGAAAGTTACTGCAAAATCTCCATTCCCTCCCCACCCCACTAACCTGCTTTCCAGCTCCGTTTTCCTGTATAGAGCAACCAAAGAAAACCCAGCCAATCAGCTGGGACTCAATGGGAGGCAGAGAATAGATGGGGGCGGGGCCAGTCAGAGGTGGGATTTGCCAGTTCTCCAAACTACTCAAAATTCATTACGGGTTCTCCAGGACTGGTCAGAGCTGGATGAATATCACCTCTGGCAGATAGATAGATAGATAGATAGATAGATAGATAGATAGATAGATAGATAGATAGATAGATAGATAGATGTAGAGAGCCATGAAGGTGGATTTGAAGAAAATATTCAAAAACCATTATAAAAACAAAAAGGGCATAAGCATTCCTTGATCCCTGAGAATGGAGATCATGTTGGAGAAGATTCAGGCTGGTTCTTCCTAATTCAATAGGATATAAGAGAAAAGGAAAGAAAATTACAGCCAGACCTGGCAGATAATCTTAATAGTAATAACTGTGCCTCACATTAAATCTTGCTGGCGATGTTGCTGCCACTGAGCAAAGCCGCTGCACTGTTTTCACTGCATTTAGTGATTGATTTTGTGCTTTTACTATACTGGTCATTGATCATAACAAAAATAAATTTGAATATTTTTTTCCCTTTCAAAGAAGTCTGAAAACCAAAGAGTGCTCTTTAATCTCGAGTAGGAGAAAGCTGGAAAAAGAATGTGTTTGGCAAAGAAAACAGCACCAAGGTCTAAAATGAATGAGCAGGGCAGCATAGCTTTTTGCAATGTGAGAAAGCCTACATTTCAAGACCAACCCAATCTCCCCTTGTACAGAAATATAGAGTGAGCACACCAGTAAAGGAGAATATTTGTAGCTCAGGGTTGAAGTAAGGAATCTTTGGTGCTCTTTGAGCTCATTCGTTTTCTTGCAGACGTTTCATTACCCAAACTAGGTAACATCATTAGTGCTAGTCAATGAAACATCCTCAAGAAAACAAGCAAGCTCAGACAGCATCCAGGACCCCTCAGTGAACACAACATTTACACTCCTGATGCAAAGTCAGAAAGTTATTTTAAGAGAGATTTTATTTTATTTTATTTTGTCAAGCGATTATAAGATAACAGATATAAGAATGGTTATGAAATTGATTCATATAAGAAAAAGAAAGAAAGAATAGGACAGGGACGGGAGGCACATTGGTGCACTTATGCACGGCCCCTACAGATCCCTTAGGAAAGGGGTGAGGTGAATAGTAGACGTTTAAGGTTAAAGTTTTTGGGTTTGGGGAAGAAACCACAGAGTCAGGTAGAGTATTCCAGACATTGACCGCTCTGTTGCTGAAGTCATATTTCCTACAATCAAGATGTGGCTCTTCTCTGAAGCATCTTGTGGCATGTTCATGTTTCATAACTCAGACATGTATTTTCCTAGGATTGCACAACCAATCCCTTAAAACAACTAAGCTTCTTTAAGGTGGCATTGACAGGAATGTGGTATATATACATAACCATTCAGATCCAAAGTTCGGCACATCCCTTTGGTATGTGAATCAGTATTAAGTGCCTGAACTTATTCTCTGAAGTTTTCTTGGTGACATTTTCAGAAGTTGTTTGCCCTTTCCTTCCTTCTTCTTAGGGCTGGGAGTGAGTGACTGGCTCAAAGTCATCCAGCTGTCTTTCATGCCTAAGGCAGAACTAGAACTCTGCCAGGTTCTACCCTCGTGTCTTCACCACTATGTCAAACTGACTCTTACAGCACATCCCTTCCACTGACGTATCAGTTGCTTCTTCTCGATCCCATAAATCCAAGCTACTTTGATTATCAGATATGTCTTATCTTGGAAGATAAGCAAGGCTGGACTTGATTAGTGCTTAAAAAGAGGATCCTAAGGAAATTGTAGAGCAGGGGTTCCCAAACTTGGCAACTTTAAGACTCGTGGACTTCAATGCCCAGAATTCTCCAGCCAGCATAAGGGAGTTGAAGTCCATAAGTTTTAAAGTTACCAAGTTTGGAGACCTCTGTTCTAGAGCTATAGGATAAGTCAGGGAAATCAAATCAAATCAAATCAAATCCTTCTAGAATGTGGCAATGATACGCCTATTGAATACTAGTGTCAAGTCTACCCTGACATGTTTGGAAAATCATCAAGAATCAACTTGAGGAAGATGTCATCTGTCCTCAGCAGATGGCAGCATACAGCTACTCTTAGCTGATGTCAAAAATCCAGTCGGACAAATTAATTCTGATTCAGATGTGAAGATAACCAAGACATCTCAGGTCTACAGGCCAGATTGAGAAGTTGGAAAAAAAGAGGAGCCCACAAGAAAGCAAACTATGTCTGAATTATTGCTAGGAAAACCACATGGTCATTTCTATGAAGACACCCACAGCCAGTCTAACTGAAAAGAGGTTCTTTTCAAACCCTTCTTTTGGTCAGAAACCAATACAAACTAGCATCAATACAAATTCTAATTGTTTTGATGAAAACACTCTGAGATATTAAACATACATAAAAGCTGACATTATTAATACACAGTGGTGGGATTCAAAACTTTTTACTACTGGTTCTGTGGGCGTGGCTTGGTGGACATGCCATATGACTGCGTGGGCATGGCTCTTTTTTTTTTGCTTTTTTGCAGCCATCCCCCCACCAGTTTTTTTGGGCCTTCTGGGCCTCAGGCAAGCCTCCTTTGGAGGGCATTTTTGCTCCCAGGAAGAGCCCCTGGTGCTCAGGAAGAAAAAAAAATGGAGAGGAAAGCTACCTACCTTCATTTTTTGCCATCCTGGGCCTCAGGGAATCTTCTTGGGTGAAGCAGTAAGATAAGCTAGGGGAATCCCAGCACAGCTGATCGTATGAACAGCTGATTGTCGGGACGGGAAAAAAAGAAATACCTAAAGGGACCAGCATCAGGCAGGTGGGGTGAGTGGGGCAAGTGAGCCAGTGGCAACCAGGTGACCGGATCAGGAGCTTGGCCAGCCAGAATTTATCACCGGTTTGGCACCAGATCCTTGCTACCAGTTCACCTGAAGTGGTGCAAACCATCTGAATACCGCCACTGTTAATACACCATAATAATATTAAAATATAACAATTCTTAATAGGAAGTTTACCATCTCCCACCATTGAGAATGATGCGAGCGAAAGTGAAGTTTAAATGGCAACATTGATGGTTACAGCGGCTCCGCTCAAGTGGGCCATCCCAAACTTCCTTCAATTGCATGGTGGAAGACAAGTCCCTCTGCTCTCAGTGGAGCTCACAAACCTTTCATACAACTCTTCTTCTTGTTGCACATTTGCTCTGTGGCGAGGCAAATGTGCGCATTCTGGGCTGCTTCTTGGAAAGATTAACATGCAAGCCACCTCTCGGATGTGGACATAATGTCGGACAGATTCATCACAAAGAAAATGGGTTATTAATATATAATGAGTCAACACAAATATCATTATTGTGCTCCACAACCTGCTGACAATGACAAACCTGTGCTATGAAGGCTGGCCCGAAAACAAGCTTGCTGTGTAATTGATGAAGCAACAAATGCAGCCATTCTCGCTCTCAACATCCCACCTCTTCCTCTGCTTTCTGCTCTATCCACAGGGGGTTCTCCATTCGCCATCCTTTCCACAGGAGGCAATGTCAGGCTCCCTTGCCTGATGCAACCAGATGAAGCAATTTGCATTGAATTAGCACTACAGTCTTTCCCAAGGAGAGCAGTGGCCAAGTCTGGAAAGTGACTGGTCTCTTCAGAAGTTTAAGGTTGTAAGATTTTACAACCCGAAGAGAACCTGCTGTTGGAGAAGAAAATGTCCATGTTGAAGAGTGGATGTCTTTCCTTTATGAAGATGTCCTAGGTGGAGGTGAAGCATATTCCTAGACTTTGGGCCTATGTTGTAGCCTTTTGAGGTTTTTTTTTTTTTTAAACTGTTAAGAGGTGGCATTCAGCAGGTTCTGACCAGTTCTGGAGAACCATTAGTGGAAATTTTCAGTAGTTCAGAGAACTCACCTCTGACTGGTCCCTCCCCCTTCTATTCTCTACCTCCCAAGTCCTAGCTGATTGGTTGGGTCTTTTTTTGTTGTCCTACCAAAAAAGGCTCTTTTTTTGTTGTCCTGGAAAGCAAGTGAGTGGGGTGGAGAGGGAATGGGATTTTGCAGTATCCTACCCCGAGGAGTGAGAAGGGAAGGGGGGATTTTATAGTATCCTTTTCCTACCACGCCTACCAAGCCACACCCACAGAACCGGTAGGAAAAATATTTGAATCCCACCACTGGTTAGGGCCCTGTCCAGCCATAAGTGCCAAAAATTCATAGCAAGATTTTCTAACATAAATCAGGCTTAGCAGAAGCTTTTAAAAAGTGAGGTGTTCTGGTCCACACATTGATATGATGTTGCTGTTGTAATTCTGTGTTCATCACTATACCTGTTCTGTTTTCTGATTATTCTGAAAATGTTAAGGAAATTATCCTGTTTTTGAAAGGTTAGCTGGTGTTGGTTTAAGAGGGCCAGAATGATGCTCAGTCACATAGCGATAGCAAATAGCAAAATTTATGAAAGTTCTCAGTAGAACACATAGGGTGCATCACTATTTCTCAGTGCAACCCAACTCACAGAACTGTTTCAGGAATGAAAAAACAGGGGAGATTCCTTGAGCTACTCAGAAATGAAGGTGAGGGAAGAGAGAAGAAATAACAAATAAAATGACAATGTTTCTGTAATTCAGTTTTTAAAATTAGAGGAGTTTTGAAGGACTTGTAGCATTCCACTCTGTTTCATTCTTTGCTTCCACCATATATTCATTTTAAATTTGAGCAGGTGTAACATTCCCCTTCTTTTCATTCACTCTTTGCTTCCACTACATATTCATTTTAAATATTCTCCATGACTGGTTTGGGGATAGCTTCCTGATGATGCCTGACAATTATCTATTCCCTTTGTCAACTGATCAGTGAATGAATCCATCAATCAATAACCAGGGCTACAGAAAAAGTTAACCCAATCAAAGAAAGTAACTTTGTTAATTCCCACATTCATTTTTGTCACAATTTTTTCTGAAGCAGTGGAAGAAAAACCAACTTCCAACAAGAAATACTTTATAGGATCATCTCTAGCTAGTGCTACACAAAGCTTTTATCTTGTGCCCATAGCATTAGTCTTGTATTTGTTTAACTGTAATAATTCAACGTTTTCCCTTTATTTGTTTAATAAAAATGGAAGGAAGGAAGGAAGGAAGAGAGAAAGAAAGAAAGAAAGAAAGAAAGAAAGAAAGAAAGAAGAAAGGGAAGGGAAGGAAGAAAAGGAAATAAGGAAGAAAAGAAAGAGAAAGAAAGAAAGAAAGAAAGAAAGAAAGAAAGAAAGATAGAAAGGGAGAGAACTATGCAATCAATATAACCACCAATGCAACTTCAAATATTATACCTAAAAGAACTTATTATACCCCTCTTATATTTCATTTTACACAAGTTTCAGTAAAGGGTGATTTAATCAGTGGATGGAAAACCTAGTGATACAGTAATGGTGATTTATGAATTGGTCTCTTAAAGACAAAGATAGAGACAATAATGAAACAAGGGCATTGTTTAATTGTCAGAACTTGAGAAAATCTGTACTTGGGCAACTAACACTTGAGTGGGAATGGAATTGCCTCTTTTTAGGCAATGCATTTTAAATAAGCCATGCCTTCCGAAGGAACCGTAGGGAGCCAAGATCCCTGCTGCTTGTCTGATAGGGAAGATCAGTGAATGAGTGGAAAGAGGTAGATCTGGCAAAACCTTTCAGCTAAGAATTCAGCATGACCCACATGAACCTATCTCAAGTTATGATGGCCTTCTTTCTAAGAGAGATCTCTTCCTTTGCACCACACTTTTCCCTTCTCTAAATCTACTTACATGTGGAAATAATAAGACCAAAGAGAGATCTTGAAGTTGTTTGGGAATCCTTACAGAGGAGCCCAACTACTGTATCTTTTTTTTTGGGGGGGGGACCAAATCTTCCTGTTATCTGGGAGGTTGTTCTCTTCTCAAGGTGCTTTTTTTTTTTCCAAGAGGCAACTGGACTTTCTGGTTTTTCTTTGAAGNAGGTTGTCCTCTTCTAAAGGTGCTTTTTTTTTTCCAAGAGGCAACTGGACTTTCTGGTTTTTCTTTGAAGACATTTCACTTCTCATCCAAGAATGTCTTCAAAGAAAAACCAGAAAATCCAGTTGCCTCTTGAAAAAAGGGAGTTTGGGACAACCATGGCCTAGATGACTGAGAAACTCCATAGACACTGTCCTCTTCTACTAAGCATGTAGTGTTGGAAGGGGACACCCCTGGAGGAAGTGACCCTTTTTTGTACTATTGACAGAGCTGAAGTTCAGTAACGTGGAATATTTACAAATGCCCTCCACATAGATATCTGTACCCATGTCACATCATGTCATGTCATGTCATGTCATGTCATGCCATGTCATGTCATATCTTATTTTTGGAGGAGTATTACCACATTCAATGCATCTACCTTTTGTTTGTCTTTGCTCCACTTAATTGGTTTTGGGTGGATTCTGAACTGCACAGAGGCTCATGAACCTGCATCCATTGAAGGACCTTTTTGGAAATCAAATTTTGAAACACTATACTATTTAGGGTTCATGGTATACATGAGTTTCAACTTCTCTCAGTTTCTTCATTTTATTGGTCTCTGTGACCCATCAATTCACAAGTTCAGGTAGGGAAGAATTTACCAGAACATTCTATTTTTACTATAACCTTTAGTTTGCAGAATAGCTTATACAAATTATTTGTCACTAATTTATTGTCATTTTACTAGATTTTCCTGTGCTGTGTCAGTCATAAAATAATATATGACTAAAAAAAGTATGCATTTTCCTTCCTTCCTTCCTTCCTTCCTTCCTTCCTTCCTTCCTTCCTTCCTTCCTCCCTTCCCTTCCCTCCCTCCCTCCTACTTTTAATTCGCCAGAGAAGAGAAACTCTTTGCAAAGAACACAAAACTGACATGTGCATATTTTGCTAGTGTGCATTGAGATAGTGCACATCAAATGGTGCATAGCAGTCAGTACAAGGTTATGAGAAGTTCAGATTTCAGAGTGCAAGTGTATTCAGCAAACTTTCTATAAAAATTCAAACCAATTCAGTTCAATTCAACCAATTTGATTTGAGGGCTCTTCATTTCATCACTAAGCTTCTATAAATGATGGAGCGGGGAAAATATGATTTAAGTTACTTAATTTGAAAATGGGAACGGCCCCTAAAAACCATTCTCTTGCCCTGACCTATTTCCAGCCTACATAATGCACCCAGCCCTGGGGGGGAGGGGGGAACGACCAGATGCATCCATATACAGGTAGGTGGTATCCAATTCTACAGCTGTGAAAGGCAATATTTTCCTTTATTGCAAAGAAAATGTGGGAAGAGGGGGAAGGAGTTGAATGTAAAGTTAAAAGCAAAAAAGAAAAAAGAAAAGAAAAGAAAAGAAAAGAAAAAGGAAAGTGCTGATTAGGAAGGCAAAGATGGCAGAAGGGAGGTCGGAAAGAGAAAAGGACATTGCCCTTGGGATGAATAAAACAATAAAAGATTTGTTATATCTAGGCAAAAGAGACAAGATTAACAGGATGAGCCTCCCCCACCATTCCAGAATATGTACAACAATAATACCGACTGAAGAGCTCAGGGAGGTTTGCTGGTAATGAATAATTTCTTTTTGAGAGAGCTGTAAAGTGAACCCCAGGTAACCCAGGCAGACAATGATTTCCTGGTAGCAGGTCCCCGAAGAAACGAATCAGGCATTAGCCAAATGGTGCTTATTTTCAAATAATAGTTGCGACCATCTACAGCTCCTCTTCTATTAGTGAGACCATTTAAGGAGACTGTAAAACTACCTAGATGTGTCACTGCAGCAGTGATGGGATTCAACATTTTTTACTACCAGTTCTGTGGGCATGGCTTGTGGGCATGGCATTGCTTGGGGGGGGTTGCTTGGTGGGAGTGGCGGGGGAGGGTTACCGCAAAATCCCATTCCCTCCCCATTCCACTAACCTGCTTTCCAGTTCTGTTCTCCTCTGCAGGGCAACCAAAGAAGGCCCTGTCAATCAACTGGGACTCAATGGGAGGCAGAGAAGAGATGGTGGTGAGGCAGCTAGAAGTGGTATTTGCCGGTTCTCTGAACTACTCAAAATTTCCGCTACCGGTTCTCTAGAACTGGTCAGAACCTGCTGAAGACCACTTCTGCACTGCACCATAGCTGTGAAAAGTTTCTGACAAGCAACCCCCGTTTTAGCTTTTTTTTTTTTCTCCCCTTTCTGCCCTGAATCAGCTGCATGTACAACTTTAAACAAAATTCTTTGCACTGTAAATCTCTGTTTTACCACCCCCTGTGCTTCAAAGAAGCATACTGGATAACTGGAGAACTTCCCGGTTGATGCCTTGATACATTCTTAGTTTTGTTTTGTTTTGTTTTTTAATGGGAAGAGCCCATTGCTTCGCATGAAGACAAAAAGTTTTGAGTTCAGCCTGAAGATCTATTCGATTAAAAAAAGGATCTTAAGACAATATCCCCGGGAAAGATTCTTATCTGGAGATTGGCTACGAATCAGAGATCACAGATAGATAAAATGTCAGACATAAGGCAAGGGCTTCGTCACATAAACTAATGAAACATTTTTCTGATTTGTTTTGAGGTACAAAAAAAATTTAGAAAATGAAATTATGAATAAATAAAATTCAACTTCACCCCTTTTCTAAGAGGCCTGTAGGGGGTGTGCATAAGCGCACCAATGTGCCTACTGTCCCTGTCCTATTGTTTCTTTTTCTTTTTCTTATATGTATCCACTTCATGTGTTCATGTATTCATAATTATGTTTATACTTATACCTATTATCTTGTAAGCGATTGACACATAAATAAATATCACTCCCCTTCTTTATCTCACAGTCTCTTCCTTCTTGAAGTCCCATGCCCTGTAAAATATTTTTGCAAAGGTGACTCACATCTTAGGACATTGGGGAAAGAACAGTGGTTGTTTTTTTTTTTTTCAAACTTGGCAATTTGAAGCAGTTTGGGGAATTCTGGGAGTCAAAGTCCACATGTCCTAAAATGGCCAACTTTGAAGAAACATTGGGATAGTTGAAAGGTAGACTGGAGTCCACTTAAAGGTAGTGGAAGAATAAGTAAGGTGTAGATCAGCCTGTGTTTTGTACTTCTAGTTGTTTTAATAATAGCTTAAACAAAATGAATGCTGGTTTCCATCTACTGGGCTATTAAAAGCCCCAATCTGCAATAATTTAAATGGAAATCTCTACTTTTATAGGAAGGTCAGACCCACTGGGTATAATAAGTAAATAGGTCTTCCTCCAAGCCACCATTTGTCATCTGGCTATGGGTGATAGATCTCAAAAGTCTAGTAAAAGAGTTGAAGGAGGTAAAGCTGAAATCCGTCACAGTTGCTCTGCTCAGGGTAAACGAAACTGGAAATTTGTTCTGCGTGGCATATTTTCTCCCCTAGACCACTAACACAGAAATACAGTGCAGATTTCTAAGAGAGCAAGTTAGTATGTTATTCTAATAGGCTGCACAAATTCTAGCAATGCAAAAGCTCTAAACTCCATCACAACAAAGACATGCCTAACTATTGATTTGCAAAAGGTGCATTTTAAAACATAGTCATAGGGCTGGAAGGGACCTTGGAAGTCTTCTGGTCTTACTCTCAGTGTAGGGAAGGAGACTTATATGATCCTAGTCAAAAGGTTTTCCAGTTAGTTTTGAAAATCCCCAGTGATGGAGCACCCCCAACTTCTGAAGGTAATTTGTTCCACTGCTTCTTACTGCCAGAAAATTTCTCCTTACTTCTAGGTCAGATCTTTCTTTGATAAGCTTCCACCCATTATTTCTTGTCCTATCGCTGGTGCTTCTGAGAATAAGCTCTCTGTATGACAGCTCCTCAAGTACTTAGTTATCATGTTCCCCAATCCTTCTCTTCCATAGGCTACCTACTGTAGCTCCCTCAATCAAATTATATCTATCTATCTATCTATCTATCTATCTATCTATCTATCTATCTATCTATCTATCTATCTATCTATCTATCTGTCATCTATCCACAATGTATGTGAATGCATAACATGTCTGTAAAATTCTTTTAAAAATATGTTTATTGAAATGCTTAAAGAAACATATGTTGTAGATATTTGTTTGAAAAAGCATGAAGTTGAAAGTTTAAATTAATTAAAATTGCAGTGGGGAAATTTATGTAACAAAATGCCAGCAGTCTGTCTGGGCATTATAGAATAATATCCAGTAGCAGAAGAGTTCCGAAGAAAGCGAAATGGAGAAGGATCCCAACCCAAAAGTACAAATTCAGCCATCCTCAGGACTAACTAAAATAGAATGTAGTTTCATAAAAACTTGCATCAGCACCAGATACATTTCTACGTTCAGGTCTGGAAAAAAAGAAGCACATTTTGGCCATCTGCAAAAGAGTGCAGGCTGAGAAGGAATAAATGCTATGAAAGCCTATTTATTGGGATTACAACTTGTGTTATTCATGCTTATCCCAGCAGGCTGCTTCAGGCACAGATAGCAATCATAAATTGATTAATTGATTAATCACACCTGCTAATTACATCGCACAAATAGGCAAAATTAATATTTGATGCTTGTCTTAAGAGGATTAAGTTTCCTACTGATAAACCAGGAAGTAGGGGAGGGGGAGAAAGCATTTCAGAGCATTAAAAAAAAAAACTTCGATGAACAACGATCAGGAACCAACAAAAAAGGTAATAGCTATCTTTCACCTTTCTTTCTTCTTTGTCTCTTTTCTCTTCTGTGGGGAAACCAAAGTTCTCACACAAGGACCAAATAACCAGGCTGAAATTATCCTACTTCAAACCCAATACACAGAGAAATAGCTCACTGAAAAAAAAATGTACAATGCTGGAAAAGATGAAAGGAACAAGGCGGAAGGACTCATTTACAATGGCAAGGAGTTCACCATTGACAAATTTGTAGAACAGTAGAGAGAAAACGTATGTGTGTGTTTGCTAAGTGTCAACATTGATTTGATGCATGAAGATGGTGATGAAAGTATTGTAAATGCAATAGCAAGAGGGTTTCCCCCCCTCCATTTTCCAGGTTCACACAGCTTCTTCCAGGAATGAAGAGGGGGTCATGTAAATCTGCCTGTCTTCTGATCAAACTACATAAGGGAAGAGAGATTCCCTGTGCATGAAGGAACTAAATATGGAGGAAGGAAAGAAGGAAGGAAAGAAGGAAGGGAGGGAGGGAGGGAGGAAGAGGGGGGGGAGGAGTGAGTGAGAGAGAGATATTAAATATTTAAAATGATTAAATGCCCATGTCTCACCGAACCAACGGATGCCAAAGGATTGTAAAACGGAACAAAAACACCTTGCCATCATTCGAAAACGCGATTGTACTCACTGCCTCCGTTTGCGCATTCCTCTCTATCCGTCAGCTCGTTTATGGATGTTTCATCCGGCTCCCAAAAGTTTTGGGGCTGCCTAAAACTTTTGGCACGGAAAAATGTATCCAGTTCGTCCGTTTCTGCATCCGCTACGCATCTGCTACGCAATCCGCTAGGCATCCGCTTCTGCTCCGTTCCGCATCCGCTATATCCGCTAGGCCATCCGCTGCGCATCCGACCAACTCCATACGCCCGGACCGCAGGATGGAAGCGGAACGGAGGCAGAACGGAGCCTAGCGGCATGGCCTAGCGAAAACAAGGCGTTTAAAATAGAAAAAACGTTGGCAGAGGGACCTATCCTTTATCGGATTTTAAGGATGTCTGCAGGTTGCCTAGAGGATCCCTAGAGGCATGGCCTAGGAGATGCAAAGGGCACACTATACTGCCTATAAAAAGGGGGAGCAACTCATCTAATGCATCTCACTTTCAGACCAGCAGCCCATCTGCTGGCAGACCCTCTGCAGCCTTCGTTCTGTCTCTTACCTCTTCCACAGCATCCAGTTATGCTCCACCGTGGATGCGTAACACGTCTTTTTGGCAAGCCACCATCCTTCTGCAACAGGCAACCATCTGCAGGCTTTCTGTGAAACTTCTACTTGCGACAGAAGAAAAGGAGCCCACCCAAAAAGAGTCTGGGATCTGAAGGATGGCTCACCAGAAGAGCAGGAGACGACTGCTACAACAAGCTGATTGGTGGAGCTCAGGAGCGAAGACACTCGTGCATTCCAAAACTTCATGAGGATGCCTCCAGCCATTGTTTCACGGAACCTGCACACGGCTACACCAGTGTTGACCAAGACAACACACCAACTTTCGCCAGCCTGAAACCTGGGCTCAAGTGGCCACTTCACTCTGCGCGCACCTGGCCTCAGGGATCACCTTACAGGAGTCGTGCCAGTAGCGGCTGGAGGGTGCCTCATCCAACACCAATCAGCATTGTGGTCAGAGACAAGTGGTGCAGGCCATCATTTCAAAGAAACAAGGAGGCAGCTTCCCCTCCAGTGTTTGAACCCCCTTTCCCACTGGGAAGAAGGATGGAAGAAAGTTGCAGAGCAGTGGTCATCAGAGTGGAACTTCCCCCCACACTGTTGGAAGCCATAGATTGGGAGCACATGGCCTGCAAAAGCTCCAGCCAAGTCAGGGTCCACTTATTTCAACTCCAAGGCTTCTTCAGCATCATCCTCTTCACCATGGCGCATGCGTGACTACAAGTTCCATGTACATCGATACTTCAGTGAAACGTCGTCTCACTCTTATCAGCATGCCTAGGCATACAACCGCCAGTCACCTCAGGAAGGAGCTGGGAAGTGCAACCCCTTCATCCTTGGCTTCCCAGGATCCAGACCCCGCTGCTCCCAACGACACGCAAGATGTGCCTCTACTGTCATCGTGTGGGAGTGACGACCTTCTCCCTCAGAACCTGACCTCATGAAGCCCCTTACTTCCAAGACTATCCTCCTACACCGTTGAAGAGAGGGATCTTCAACTACAGGACTGTTCCAGGGCACGACGGGGGTGGAGAATGCTTTTGCCATCCTGGCCAAACAGTTCCACGACTGACTTGCTTCCCATCTATTGCAGCATCTCCCAGAGAGCCGTCGAGCTGAGGATCATGGAAGCCTTGGCTGCCATTCCTGCACAGATCTCCTGCGTAACCTGCTACTCCAGTGTCTTGCAGAAACAGGCTCGTGGATCCAACAAGGCCTAATCGGGGACATTGGAGCCTGGGAATGAGTGCATCGGCAGGGCCAAAACCTGATCCGAGACACTCAGGGTCGTGCAAGGCCCCCCAACGAGCCAGCCCCCTCACGGTGAGGGAAGTAAAGCAGCGCAACCACTCCTGAGACATGGTGCAACTCCCCACTGGACGGTGAGTGGTCAAGGACAGGATTGGTAGATGCTATAACTGGCATGCTTCCTTGCTGCCTGTCCATCACACGATGAGATTTGGCCATGGTATGTTGGTGGGCCTACAATGAGCAGGGCATTTCAATAAAGAGTTGTGTCTTATGTTGACACTTGTTTGAATGATTATCTACATTATTACTGATAATAAAAGGGCCACAGGTCGTGGCACGAGGTTGACCATAAGTCCCACCATGCTTGCCCTGGAGGTTACTCTATCCCCACAGCTATTACCACTCTCAAAGGTATCCCCTGCCCATCCCATGCAAACCCATCCCACAAGCATGCACAAGGCTTAAACCATTTCTAAAAGTTCCCAGCAAGACTTGTATTCAAAAAAAGAAATGAAGCAAGTGTGTGAATCACGTACATCGACTTTATTAACAACAAGCCTATTATAAACATAAACATCGCAGTTCTCTGGCACTGCCTCTTGGTCGCTCAGTCCCACGGGGTGAAGGCGTGCAGTGCTGTGGAGGTGGCTTGCGTGCTGGAGTGCTTTTTCATCAGGCTCCTCCGAAGCAGAAAGCAGCAGAAGCCCAGCCCCAGAAGAGCGACTTCCCCGTTATGCCTGCAGAAGCCGCCATCGCAGAACCACGAGTGGAAGGCCAGGCGGCGCGGGTGCATGGTAGCTCTGCTCCTCTTGCCATGGGCTGGCAAGCAGATGGCTGAGGCTTGCTGCTGCTTCCGCATGGTCATGTGGGTGCTGCTGGCCGCTTGGCGGGACAGGCTGGCAGGGAAATAGGCTTGCAGGTAAAGGCTGGGCCAGGAAGCGCTGGCAGGAGCAGCACAAGGCTGGGCAGGCATTCCAGACAGCAGGCTGGCCAGGCAAGCGCTGCGCACGAAGGCCTGGCAGGGAAGCTGGCAGACAGGCTGACAGACAGGCAGCGCAGGCACCAAGGCTGGGCCTCGGAGGCTGGAACACGGCAAGGGCAGCCCAAGAGCTGGAAGGGAAGGCAGGCACCAAGGCTGGCAGCGCAAGGCTGGCAGCCAGGCACGGCACCCAAGGTTGGAAGGCAGACGATGCAACCCAAGGCTGCTGCCAGGAAGGCAGGCCACAAGTGCGCTGGCAGGCAGACTGGCTTGGCGCAAGCTTGCAGGCAGACATGCAGGTAGGACAGGCTGGCGTCGATGTGTCTGGCAGACGGTCTTTCCTCTGCAATGCGACCTTGCTTCCGAGCTGCTTTCCGTTATATTGCGCCGCTATGGGCCTGACGCATGCATCCTCCGCGCCCGCCATGCGCACATTAATGCCAGGCGATCCGCGCTAGGCTTGTCCGCGTGCAACTGCTTCACTCCATTCCGCATCCCGCTTTGCTAGCCCCGGAAGCTAGCGGCATTGCGCCACTGTCCGCTCCCAATCCCGCCTATCCATCCGTGGGGGCTTCCGCTTCGCAGTCCGCCACTGCATCCTCCCCACGTCCGTCGTTCGTCGCTCCAGTTATGCAAATTTTTGCCCCTTTTGAGCAGCGATACAACAACGGTTATGGAACATTTTGCTCGTCCGTTGCGTCCCTTTTTGCATCCGTTGGCGGTGTGACATGGGCTTAGATTGATTAAGGTGACATCTCCCACACCAATAAGTTTAAATAAAATTCCTACCCATCACCTTCTCCGTTCACCCTCGTTTGAATCCACCCCAGTCTCATGAAAGGGCAAATTTAAAAGGGAGCAGAGAGTTCAGGGCAGCAGTAATTAAACTTGGATAAAACTGCTACAAATTTCAAGGCAAAGTTTAATCATCACTCTTGGGATCTGAATGGGATCGAAAGGAATTTTCACGGTGTATACACCCTCAAAGCACCCAACAAAATGCCGTAAAATCATAATGATCAGATCTCCTACTGTCTTGTCTTGATCCTTAAAAGCAACCATGATGGAGAGAAAGCAATCACCACGCCTACTATTTTTCCCTAAAGTTGTTTTTCTCCTTTTTCTATGAAAGTTACACTAGTATCTTATGCACAATAGAAAGTAGCAATTTTCTGGAAGCCCTTTTAGATCCTGAAAACAATATCGCCAAGAATGTAAAGCCTTCCCTTTCCCCAGAATCTGAATGATAAGGTTTTTAAGAAGTACCAGATCTACTACAGGTAGTCCTCGACTTACAACAGTTCATTTTGTGACTGTTTGAAGTTGTAACAGCACTGAAAAAAGCGGCTTATTGCCATTTTTCACACTTATGACCACTGCAACATTGCCATAAAACATGGCCACAATTTACATCAGGATGCTTGACAACTGGCTCATATTTATGACAGTTGCAGTCACCCGGGGTCATGTGATTATCTTTTGCAACCTTCTAACAAGCAAAGTCAGTTTCACTTTACAACCATGTTACCAATTTAATGACGGCAGTGCAGAAGTGGTATTCAGCAGGTTCTGTCCAGTTCTGCAGAACCAGTAGTGGATATTTTGAGTAGTTTGGAGAACCAGTAAACACCACCTCTGACTGGCCCTGCCCCCATCTCTGCCTCCCATTGAGTCCCAGCTGATCGGCTGGATCTTCTTTGGTTGCCCTGCACAGGAGAATGGAGCTGGAAAGCAGGTTCGTGGGGTGAGGAGGGAATGGGGATTTTGCAGTACCCTTCCCCTGCCATGCCCAAGTCATGCCACACTGAACCACACCCACAGAACCAGTAGTAAACATTTTTGAATCTGCAGTGCACTGCTGCAGTGATTCACTTCTCACAAATGTAGCAAGAAAAGTTGTAAAATGGGGCAAAACTCACTTAACAAATTTCTCATTTAGCAACATAAATTCTGGGCTCAATTGTGGTTGTAAGTCATGGACTACCTGTGCTTCTCATTTCACTGGTAAAAATTTCTCATTCACTCCTTCCTATAAGAAGTATTATATTTTCCCCTGGCTAAAAAGCCAATGATTTCACGGATTTAAAAGCTAAGTGTTACTGTCAGTAAAGTAAAACCTTCTTCTACTCAGACTCAACTTCTGGCTGCTTCATAGATAATACATGCCCAGGTCGTTTTCTTGGCATTGTGGAACAGTGGAGTAGTTTTCCACTGCCTTCTTTCCAATAGTTTTTAAACTTCCCAGTCCACCCTACAGCCATGGGATTTCCTGGTTATTTCTAGTCCCAATACTAACTGGAGCTGATTGCAGTTAGCTTCCTTGATATAAGCCAAGTTAACAAAGCAATTTGCTCACATTGTGCTAAGCTCCTGGAAACTACATACATGCAGTCAAGTTATTTGTTTGCCACTGATATCGAAAATGTTTGTCAGAAGCAAGATTTGATTCCAAGATTTGATCTCCTCGTCCCTGTTCATTTCCCATCAGATTTTCACCCTAACCCTACTCATCTTCTGCTCTCAGGTAAGTTCAGCCAGGTGCTGCTACCTGCTGAGATCTTAATGTCATCTGCAGCATTATGAGTGTAGTTGTTATGATTACTGGAGAGTAATCCTATCATCTATACTTAAGTTCATACAAGGTCTTTAACTGAGTAGACCAGGTTGCCCTGACAAAAAACACAATCTTTTCTGAGACATTTCCCACATGTACCACATTATTTCTGCAGGCTAAACTGCCTTTTATCTGACCATTGCTGCCTCCTGCTCCTCCTGCTCCTGCTCCTCCTGTCTATCAAGGACATTTTTACAGATCATTACATCTCCATACTAAATCCTGAGGAACTATTGTCTTGGGTTTCAATTGAACAGACTTATAAAGGTCATTGTTTCCCACTCTGGCATCCCACCATTTTCTTCCTATTTAGCCCTACAACAGAGTCTGAAGAACTGAGAAAGGTTTCATTTCAGCATCTAGCAAAATGCCCTGAAGCTTAAAGTAGTAAATGGAAATGGTAAAATCAGCACTTTTAAATACTACATTGATTTTTGTCTTCTTTTACTGTAGCAGACAGCTGCAGCAAATGATGCCGACTTTGGCGTGATGGACTTGGCTTTGAGAGAAGCCTTTATCTAGCAAGGATCTGGGCATGTAATGATGGCCTCCCAGGAATGCAGAGGTCCTACATAAGGGAAATGCTTTGCATTGATTTCCTTAGCCTGCCAGCACAAATGTCCCTTTGCTGTTTCTTCTCTCTTTTTTTCATCCTCTTTATTTGTTTTTATTGAGAAAAAATGTTCTGATTTCCATTCTGTAAAGCAGAAACTCACATTTAGTGATCCCAAAAAGGAGATCAGTCAATAAAATTTATGAATTGCCAAAGATACCATCCAAGTACATTAGTTTAATTGACGAGCTGTGGGTTCATCTTCATGTCCTGCCAATGGTGGCATAGAGGTACCTCTCTAATCTCTTTTAAAGAATATACTCATCATGTGACCAATATCTCAAGATGTTGTCTTCATCTGATCCCAACTCACAGCCTTTGTTAGCAGTCCCAGGCTGGCAACACGAGCACAAGTGTGTTCAACCAGTGCTCCAGAGGTGGTATTCAGCGAGTTCTGACAGGTTGTGGAGAACCAGTAGTGGAAATTTTGAATAGTTTGGAAAATTGGTAAATATCACCTCTGGTTGGCCTCATCCCCATCTATTTGCTGCCTCCTGAGTTCCAGCTGATTGGAGTCCCAGCTGGGTCTTCTTTTGTTGCCCTGCATAGGAGAACCGAGCTGGAAAGCAGGTTAGTGGGGTGGGGAGAGAATGGGATTTTGCAGTATACTTCCTCTGGAGTGGGGTGGAAACGGGGATTTTACAGTATCCTTCCCCTGCCACGCCCACCAAGCCATGTTCACCAAGCCATGTCCTCAGAACTGGTAGTAAAAAAAATTGAGTACCATCACTGCAGTGCTCTGTCCAGATTCAACCCATCTGCTTCATTTATTTGAGTAGAAACTGTGACTGATTCCTCAATTTTTAAAGATGGGAAGAAAAAGCTTACAAATGGTGCTTCTGAGTGGTGTTCTGGCTTCTATTGATCACCAAAAGGCATCCCAAAGTAGTTTAATTCCATTTAGAACTCATCAAGTATACATGGCCACAGCTCTTACCAGGAACTGAATTTATGCACTTTGCACTTTTTGTGACTGTAATCAAAGGCATCAGCTGTAGAAACAGTCCAGTTCCGAGGGCTTAACAGTACTGTAAAAAAGAATATAGTCTATCTTTAGAATGGTATATAAACTCCACCTTGCTTTTCATAAGCGAATCCAGTATTCCATTCTAAAGACTGCTTGTTTCTCAATGAGCCTACATATGTTATGAAACAATCTCCCTGGAAATTAGCTTGGTCTTTATATGGATGGCTTTCGGGACCCTTTCAAAACCTGAGTTGTTCAGGAGAGCTTATTAAGGGTAAGGTGATACCATCTATTGCTGTTATTGTGGTTTCTATTTCTTTGTGATCTTTTTATTTGTATCCCGGATGTTTCAAAATATTGTATGGTATTGACGTAGCTGCCAAGAATAACAGCTGCGGCAGGCCCAAAACCAATAAATAAGAGTTTTTCCAGTCAAAAGATCCAACATGCTTCATTGGCAATGTGACCAGCAAAAGGGTTCAGGGGCTAAGAACCATCCAGCTCCTCTAAGTCACTCACACACCTTGACTTTTGGACCTTTTGCATTGTTTTCCAGAGTTTGTCTGGTTTTAGCACCTGGCTCCTTCAAAGTCAGCCAACGGCAGGCAAATCTAGAAGCCAATGGGTTACCTGATCAATCTCCATCCTCTTCCCAAAATAGTCAGGTTAACAAAGTTGGGAGAAGTTTTGTTCAGAACATATTTTTTCTTTCCTTACCCCTTGCCTCTTGTCTGTGAGTGATCGGGATGGATAATTTAGTACCAGAAGAAGGAACTCAGTTATTGGTGGAAATTAAGGCCTATGATTTAGAAGTTGACAACTCATCCTCCATTTACTGTCGTTAGAATAAATTGGATTACCAAAAACATCTTAGAGGCAGTTACTTTTCTCTCCCTGTCCTTTGCTTCTTTGCTTAGAAGAACAGTTCCTAAAAAGGGATCAAGAAGAGAAGGTGCACTAGTTAACTCAGCTGATAGTTAAAAGAAAATAGGGAGGCCATTGCTTTTGAATTTCCAGTCTTTATATAATCCATAGAGAAAGTAGTGCACCCAGTCCTGTTTAAAGTACTCATATTTCAATCAAATGCCCCCTACCTCTGCAGCAACTCCATTGTTTGATCAGCAGCTGTGTAGGAGACTGTCATCTTTATGTGAAGATACCTGAGGTGTAGACTGCCTTCTCCTCTCTCTCTCCAACTGGAAGATGGCCAACAGATTAAGATTAGCCTTAGCCAAGTGGAAAGTGTGTGTAAATGTGAGAGAGATAACATATTTTTCTTCTCCTTCTCCTCTTCTCCTCCACCTCCTCTTTTTCCTACAGAAAATGGAAGTAGCCACTGACATCCAAGCCATCATGGGCAACCTCTCTCCACTTACCATGACTAAATCTTTCTCTCACTGAGACATTGCAAATATATCTCTCTAGCTGGTTGCACTTTCTTCTCTGCCAGATCCAATTTGGATTTAAAAGGAATTTTTGCAGTGATCTTTGATGGGAAGAGAGGATAACTCTTCTACTGGGTTCACTTCCATTTCTAAAAATCTAAGACATTGGCTGAATGCAGTCACATTTTAATACTACTTTAAGCTAAGTAGGGGCAGCTCTGAGCTTTGAATTGACTCCTATAAATGGTATTTCACAGGAGTTGAGATAGGTTTATTGCCATTCCTGTCCATCACAACTGTTTTCCCCCTCCAGATGATCTTAATGCCCACCAAGTTATAAATCAGAATCACAACACATTTGAAATTGGCCAGAGCTTCCACAATTGAAATCATGTATACGTACCTGTGTGTGTAAAAAAAAAAAAAAAAGACATACACACATATCTAATGCCTGCAAATTAAATAGCATATGACCAGTGCAGAAATTGCTGAATGTGTCTTTATCTCCCACCTACACTGTAGAAGTCAACAGAAACAATAAGTCACAGTGCAAGACAGATGGCTCTGAGCTGAATCTGTCTACTGCAGCATATTTCTAAAATTTGTATTGTGGTAAAAACAGGCACTTCTCATGCCAAATGTAGAACACAGGTGCAGAACAAGAGAGATACATTTTCTGGATAATGAATACACGTCCCACCCTCCCAGGATAAACAGACCATTGTAGAAATGTTGCTCTGCCGAGTATTCCCCAAGGCTATAAAGATGCTTGTTAGAGAACAAGGTCCAGTCTGTGAGCATCACAGTTACCCATTAAAAAACATGAAGTGCTACTTAAGTTTGTTTCCCTCCCCCCCATAATGTTTCCACAGGCAGCACCTCATGCTTGGATGCCATGAATGATGCTAATAATGGAAATAAATTACAACAAGGGAAAAACTCACTTGGTAGATTTATATTTGAGATGCACCAAGTACTGCTCCATCTAGATTAATACATCAGTGTAAGATTAGCAGAAGCTTGCTGAGGAGTTAAGTCAAGATCTTGCCAAGAGGCCAGCGATAAAACCCATGACTTTTGCATGGAAAGCATATGATATAATCAACTCTGAATTAAAAGTTATTTTCTTACAAGTTCACCCATTCCATGTGTAAGCCAGAACATATTTAAAGGTAATAAGAAGATAGACTGGGGTCAGGCATGAAGAACCAGGACCACACATTACAATTCAGTTAAGGTGATTTATTGTTCATCTCTATATACAAGAATCTAGTCAATGAATGGTCAGCACTAAATTGGCGTTTGATAAGAGTCAATGGACTCTGCCCTGGGCTTTTCCTTCTCTTCTACAACTGGATTGTTAGTCTTTCTTCAAAGCTAATATTGAAACACAGGACTTTCCACTCATGAAGATTGCATATTAGCTTATGAGGCACCAACCAGATGGAAATAGCTCACATTAACAAAGTGACTGCCTCATTGTGTTTAACAGAAAGACTAGCCTAGTTACTCTGTTTGCAAGCAAAGGATTCTCAGCCAGACCTGGAGGAGATGTAGCATTAGAGAGACATCCCAACAGCACATGAACATTCCCTTACCATTATTTGAAATATATCAAGGACCGTGTTCACACGACACTTTTAACCTGGTTATTGAAGTTATCCATTTTGAAGTTGGCACAATAGGCTCGCTCATAAATCAGCCAAAAGGTTAGATCTGTACAAAATACCAAGCCACAAAAATATCCTAATCCTGGCTAAGATTAGCCAGGTGTCACTCTTTCCAGAAATATAACCACAAGTCTGATTAATTAAATATGGGAACATCCAGTACCTGTAGAGACAAATCAACACAATCTGCAAACTCTGCTAATTGTGCTACTCTGACATCCACACAATATAGCAGTTGGCCATTTTGTGGGAACTTCAGTTCCCACAAGCTGGTTGGGGAATTCTGATGTTCACACATCTTAATGTGGCTACGGTTCAGAAACACTGCAGTGGGCACACTATTTCTAATGCATGTCTCTTATGCACAACAAACTATAATATATATATGGCGAGATTGTGTTCGAGGATTGCATATATATTTTTCATTGTTTGTGGGCTAATTTTCAAAAGAATCTTCCTTTATCATTAATGCTGCATATGCTCATGCTCCCACACAAATGTGTGAAAAACTTTCCCACTAAGAGGTATCTATTGGATGGTGTGTGTGGGTCCAGACCACAGTAAGCCTTCTGTCGAGCTTTAAACCCCTGAGAAACCTCTAGTTTGCCACTTATCAAAGTTGAATTAAACAGTATATGCTCCAGCACTATGTCCACTTCCAAAACAATTTCTTTACATTCACATGCCCATTTCAGATGTCTATAAAAGGTCACAAATCTATCAAGGGTACATGTAATTTGTAGTTTAGCTTTATTGCAGTCTTATGCACAGAAATCAGCTCTGTGAGCATGAAGTCACAAACATGCATGCTGTAGCTAGTTAATTGTTAAAACCACTGTGTTTTCCCTGCAACAAAAACAAAGCAGTGTTTCCTCTATGGTGGGTATATCTCGTCCAGATTCCTGCTAACTAGTATCTTTTTTCCCCTGCCCCTTTTCTGTTGTTTGCTTGTTTGTTTTAAACTTTCCTCATCCCATGTTACCAGCCATGAACAAAGCATGGCTGCATTTGCTTTCTTTCCTCAGGTCTGTACATCTTTACACAGCATTTCCTTCTCTCTGAAACAGAACCTTGTTTGAGATTATCAACATAAGAACGACCCTGGAGTTGATTTTTTCTAGCCATCTTTCCCACCCCAGCATGTTTTTTCTCTCCCTCTTTAAAAAAACAAAGAGAGTAGGAAAAACACTAGAGGTAAAAACTGATCAGGATGACATTGGGGCACCTCAGTGGAAGTTCCTCTTCGATGATGTTGTCCTCCTAGGAGACAGAAATCAAAACCTAAAACCCATTTCAGTTGAAGCCTAGTTTCCTCACTGCTCTGACTTGCCCCCTCCTCCAGTTGTCCATGGCTCTGTATTATGCTGAGAAGCGTGAATTAAAAGCAACTTCCCCTATCCAAAAGGAACATTACACAATCTGTGTCTTGCAAAAGAAACCAAGACCAAAAGAAAAAAAAATACAACAACAAACTACCACCACCCCCAAAATGGGAAAACTGTGGCATGCCCCAGAATGAGCACATAAAAGTCAGTAAATTGGGCCCTTGGTGGGCAGCCAGTTGTCAAACTGGAAAGGGGCAAAATGTATGTTATATATGGCATATGGATAATGAGCAATGCTGGCTATGGAATTTGTTCAAAGTTGTGCAAACGTATTCCAGAGAAGAAAGGTATGCATCTTTCAATGAATGTATATCTAGAAGGTAGAAAGGGTTTGATATGGTTTTTTCTTCTCTTTCTTTTCTGAGGAAGGAGAGATATTCATCAGTAAATATTTTTTTTAAAATTCTGGCCTTATGTTTCATTTGCTGCTAAGAATAAATAAAAGTTACTTCTGCAAGTCAGGTTTCCTGATTCCATGAGGAAAACACATACTTGCTAAAATAGGCTTACCTTCATGGATTGTTGATATCAATAAAAACAAGTTATAATTTGCTTTTTTAGCACATATTAAAAGCACTTTTGGTTTGGCATCAAGAAATGTAATTCATAGACTTCTCTGCATACTTACCCAGAACCACGCTTCTAAAACAAAACTCTGATCGTCACATTCAGTGCCACATTGTTGTTGCTTTTTTTTTTAAATTCAGTCAGCCAAATAAGAGTATCAAGCTTCCAAATGGCTTCATGTGTCCTATGTACTTTTGAAAGCAAGTCTAACTTCTACACAAAAGAAAACAGGATTTTTTTTTGAGATGGAGGGACCATCCCGCTGCTTGATGTCGCCCTTGCAAGATAATTCAGACCAGAAGCTCCAAACGTGGTTATTAACACTGTTTTTATTGTAAGCTTATATTAACAAAATCTTGCAAGTCTGAAAGTACATCTCTTCCCCCCACCCCTCACCTTTATGGTCTAAGAAACTAGGGGGAGTTGTTCCTCAGACTTTTGCTACACTTCTTTTCTTTCTATGAGCTCAGCTGACTTTTACTTGTGTGTTGTCTACTCTGCTGGCCTTTGTCCTATCTCTCAAGGCTGTTCCCACGTACCCTTGCATCTGGGATTTTTCTAATTTTAGGATTACACCTAAAGAAACTCTTGGGTGCCCAAAGAAAAGGGCATCAAAGGTTCACCTCTTCTGTTTTACATAGATGCTGGTGTACAAACAAGGAGAAACACATACACAAAACTATGCTATAACTTCTCCTTAAATGTGAATTTACTTTATGCAGGTTTAGGAGCTTTCCACAAAACACCTTTAACATAGTCTTCCTCAGACAAAAGACTGTTGGCTTTAACAATTCCCATTCCCTTCTGGGTTTTTTTCCCCCCCCACAATGTTTACCATTTTGAGCATGCAAGCTGCATGTGCATATTTCAATAAGAGAGATTCAAGTTGACCTTCTGTGCCTTAAAGTGTTTGTCCTTACTTCCCATTTTCTTTGCACCCCCCCCCGTTCTCTTCATAATAAAAAGCCGCTGTGGCTCAGCTGACCAAGAAGACTCAGCTTCTATTTCTGAATGGGACCTGTACTTAGAACTATCTTAGAACTATCAAAGTTGGACTAGAGATCCAACTTAGAACTAAGGAGAAATTTCCTGACAGCGAGAACAATTTATCAGTGGAACAGCTTGTCTCCAGAAGTTGTGGGTACAGAAGTTTTTAAGACAAGATTGAACAACCACTTGTCTGGAATGGTGTAGGGTCTCCTGCTTGTTCTGGGGGTTGGACTAGAAGATCTCCAAGGTCCCTTCCAACTCTGTTGTTCTGTTACTCTTGCTGAGACTCCTCTCAGCTCAAATTATTCAGAAAACAGCTTCCCCAGTCTAGATCCTAAACAAGCTGGTTAATTCATAATTTCCTGTTTCAGGTATCCAGTCACTATCTTGGCAAGGTGTGTGACCTGGGCCATTAAGTCCTAATACCATTTGCAAATTTGGCCACAGAACGATAGGTGAATGCATAGCACTTTTAACCAACACTTTGAGAGCCAATGGTTGAATCTGGTGTATATTTAGAATTCAGCACGAAATCATAATTCCAGGTCAGAAAAAGATCATTGCTCCCAAGTCCGGAATGAACTTCAGGAGCTGGTGGAAATTGAGAATGGAAGGCTAGAGCGTGTATGTGAACAGCCTAACTCCAAATTGAAGCAGAATGGGTCAGACTGACCTGTTCTTGACTGGAGGGATAAAAGCATTCAAAGTAATTTTTCCCCTTTTTGTAAGGGGGGGGGGAAGCTTGTTTGCCATGTCAACTCCACTTGTAACTGCTAAGATGTAAATCCAAATTAAAAATCCTCCCCTTTGCTACAAACTGCTGTCTTGCAATGTGCAGTTCCTTGAAAATTATCTCCCCTGCCCTGTCCCCTGCCCTACAAGGAAGTTTGGCAGAGTGACTGCACTATCTTGTTTAAAGTAGCAAGAAGCTTCAGCCGCTCAGATAAATTCAGCCTGACCTTGCATCTGCCTGTTACATTCCATCACTCCCTGCCTTAATCAGACTAAATTCAGCATGCTATTAAACAGGGTGGGAGGGGAATCAGAGGTCAGCAACACTGTTCCAGAATGATGACATACACAAAAAGTTGGCCTTCCTCTCCCTGCGTTTCCCACTCCTCCATATGATCCTTCTGTAGAGTGGAGGGGGTGGGAAGACAAATAGGTTTCAGGCAGCAGTGGAGTTATCCTATGAGCCTCTCTCCAGTAAACAGAATTGAATAACACAGTTGAAAGGACTTCAGAGGTCTTCTAGTCCAACCCACTGCTCAAGCAAGAGACCCTACACCAATCCAGACAAGTGACAGTCCAATCTCTTCTTAAAAGCCTCCAGTTATGGAGCATGCACAACATCCGAAGGCAAGTTGTTCCACCAGTTAATTGTTCTCACTGTCGGTAAATTTCTCCTTAGTTCTAGGTTGCTTCTCTCCTTGATTAGTTTCCATCCCAGTTACTAGTCATTAATGGGAATGAGAGTTCTTCATAATGTCAGAATTATAGAAGACCTAATCATGAGCATTCTGGACAGCATTGTAATAATTCTGGACAACATTTACAGTATAGCAATTGTCTCCAAACAGGGACCTCATCCAGATGTTTGGACTCAAAGTTCCCCTGCCAATATGGCCATGCATGAGTATATATACACACCAGAGGTGGTATTCAATAAGTTCTGACCGGTTCTGGAGAACCGGTAGCAGAAATTTTGAGTAGTTCAGAGAACTGGCAAATACAACCTCTGACTGGAGATTTTACAGTATCCTTGCCCTACCACGCTCACCAAGCCACGCCCACAGGACCAATAGTAAAAAAAAATTAATCCCACCACTGAGACACACCCATTCCCTTCTGGAGTAAGTGGCATTAATGCAGGAATGGAGTAAGAAACGGAAAGCCAAAGAAATTAAGAAAAAAAGGGGGAAATGCTAAAACTTTAGCCCATTCGCTATGTATTTCTCCATACATTTCTTTCCTTGCAACCAAGACTTGCTTTCACCAAGTCCTTATTCCACTCCATATACTGCCTTGCGTTCTTTAAACTTCTCATTTGTCAACTCCACCCAGCCATGACCCCCTTATATTTTTCCTAACTTCCTCTGCACCCATTCAATTTTCCCTCATATATTTGTTGTGCAACTCGATCTTCATTCATTCTCTCTGTATGACAAAATCGCCTCTGTGCATTTCTCCCTTGTCTGGGTTTGTCACTTTCCTGCTCAGTTCTTTATTCATTCAACATCCGTTCATTTTTACCCGCATCTCTTCTTGTTTTACCGCACACTCTTTTAATACCCCATTTGTGCTGTACTCAGCTTACCGTGAAGCTTCTCCTGATATAATCACAAGCGTTTCTGCAAGGGCATGTTCTTCTTCCGCTTCTACATTTTCGCCTCTTTGGACAAACGTTCTTACCTTGTAAAAGGAGTACACACTAACCACTTCATTTCTATCAGCATTTTGTACATTGTATACCTTGTCCATTTCTCCACTTTTAGTAAACATACTATTAAGGTACATAATTTTATTTTCTTGTGCAGTATTCATATTTTCCAAATTTTGGCAATTTCCAACTGTGTGGAATTCTGAGATTTGAAACTCTTAAAATTGCTACGGTTGACAAAGATTGTTTTAGATTTTTCCCATTTATAGAAAACTTGCAATTCTTCATTCCTTTTTCCCTGTCCATCTTTGACACATGAATTAATAGACAGCTAGCAGTCACTGCAAATTATTTGATTTCTCAGCCAAACCACAATATCTGTTTTCAAACCTATAAAGAGGCATCACATGTTCCTGTCTTACCCCCAATTCATGCTCAACTTTTTCCTAAGCATCCTGTTTATTCTTACATACATTTGTATTTGCAATCAAATTTGAGCTGCATGTACTCACACACCGAGACACTAAACTAGCTTCCACTATATTCCCTTTTTCAATGACTGCAAAGTAGAAATGTGGATAAGCATTCAATCAAAATTCTACCAAACACCAGCCCAGGCACAGTTAATAAACTAATTTCTCTGTAGTTTTTGTAAATACACTTCTTATCTTTTCCTTTCTATAGTGATGGCATTCTTCAAATCATCAGGCATAGTTCATACATGGGCTGATCCCCACATCCACATCCACATATTAATATGTTTTTAGTCACACCATTTACACTGCACCTATGCAACTGGTTAACACTTTGACAGCTTAAAAAGACAGTTACAGGTTGCTTTTTATCAACTTTTGGGGTGCTAGCATTACAGGTTTTGTTCCGGTCTTCAACAAATCACTTTCATTTTCAGATTTCTTTACCCTCACTGTTACCTTTAAAAAGATATGGGATAAAAATACAATAACAGTGACAATGATAGTGGCTGTTCGACAAATCATACCTCAATAGGTGGGGAAAATGCCAAATTCAATCAATATGTCTGGCTGTGCGATCAACAATATCTTTTAAAAAGCAATACCTTTAAAAAAACAATTTCTACATTTTCTTACCTCACTTTCATCCAAATCATTTAATCACTTTTAATTCTGTTCCTGCTACCAAAAGCCCCTTGCCCATTTCTCATACAATCCTTCATTTTTATCAAAAATTATTTTGCATTTCTTTTCTTCAGTATTCCTTGCTTGCTTACAATGATCTTCCTTGGAACTATTTTTCTCTATATAAACATTACACATTCTTTTATCCTTCTTTTTTGCAACAATCCTTTCTTATTCTCAACCTTTCCCCCTTTTTATGATTCCATCAACATTTTTTTCATATTTCCCACTAGTGTAACTCTACATATTTCTGTGAACATTCTGCAATATTGTTATTTTTTTTTCACTTTGTTCCACGCTATTTAATCCTCCTCCTCCTTCCTTATCTCAGTTTAATTCTATCTTCTACAACTTACATGTTTTAGTCTTTCTCTTTCTCCTCTGAAATTTTACTTTCACTCTCATTTGTTTATTGTTTTGGTATTCTCTTTGTTTTTTCATTTCTTTTTCCTCCATTCATGTACCCAACAGTTTCTGCTTTATTTTATAGCAAATGCATTTAGAATGTTGTGCATTTCCCCCAAAATTCACTTCTGTTTCTTTGTTATCAACACAAAAAGCAACAGTTACCTTGGGATTCCTATTTTCATACACACCCACAAAATCTGCATTTTCCTAATTAATAATTTCATAGGTTTTAGCTCTTTCATTTACAATTCAATTTACGCTGTCATTTCTCTGGGTATATTTATCAACTCCACTCTATGCAATCAGACTCTCTTTGTTCATCTGTGCTACATCATCCCTATGTGCTGATCTCACAAAGTATCTACTCTCATTCATTAATCCATTTACCTACTAGAGACCACTGTCATCAACAGATGGGCCCACAAATATTGACTTGTGTTGCTCATCATGACTTTGATCAAGGGTTTCATATATGGAGAAGATGTAGTATAGATTCAGTATGTTGTTTTTAAATGGTCTTCATATCATGATGACAACAACAAAAGCAACATTAATTTATTATATCTGTGTTGCATGCATGATCCAATGCCAGTCAGTTTATATAAATTCTCAACAGCATTTATCAGGTACAATCAAAGACTAATTGTAACCCAAGCACGCTCAAACAATTCTGTGGAAGCTGAAGCTCTAATCTATAGTGTCTCTTGCAAACAATTGACAGAAGATAATATTTGTAGTTCAGGGTTGAACTGTGGGGTCCTTTGTGCTCTCTGAGCTTGGTGGCTTTCATTATCAAACATGATGAAATGGATTACTGGAGAAATGTCTTTCTCACAACATGGCCAACATGGCCTAAGCAGTCCACACACAGAAAGTTATGCCAACAGCTCTCATCAATCATTTCTTCTCAGAAATGGGTAACCAACATAATTTTGCTGATAAGCCTGGGAATTCCCTCTATTGTAAAAAAAAACAAAAAAACCACAGTAGATTATTCCTCTTTTATGAATGTGCATAACCCCCTTTAAAAGCTATCACTACATTGGTATTGTGTGTATGAAACAATGCTTTCTATGCACCAAATCTTGTATGAAGACATTTCATTTGGTTTGCTACAAAGAACACCATCTCAGTGTTAGTCTTGAACTCCTCTTTCACAGACATTTTGGCACAATACAAGTCCCACCCCCACTCCTCAATATTATGTAATTTGTTGTCAATATTTATCAGAAAATCAAACACAAAGCAGTGTAAAGCTCCAGTCAGGCTTCTTAATGCAAGAAAGCACCCAACACACATACACACAAAAGGAAAAAAAATCCCCCAGTGTTCAGTACTTTAAAGACACCATTATTTAACTGTATTGTCTATTCTACAGATCTCAGCTACCCTCCACATTTTAAGCAGTGGAGCCCTCATTGTTAAACAATACTTCCATCCTGTTATGAATGTACTGTTATTCTTTAGCAATTCCACCTTTGACATTCTAAGAGGACAGAGAAAAGCAGAAATATATTTATGACTATCTCAGTTCTCCCCTATAAACATTCTTGTTTCGATGTTTAAGCAAGAGCTCCTTAGATTATGTAACCACAAGCAATCACCACCCAAGAGCAAGGTATTTTTTCATCATTATTCTTGAAGAAATGTTTAACAAGGCAAGAACCTTAAAAGATAATAACGATAATAAAGAAGTAGTGTAGTAAACAGTGAGAGAGAGAAAGGAAAAGGAAGGAAAAAAAGGGAAAGAGAGGTGATAAAGGGCTTCCAATCTTTTAGAGAGTAGTTATAAATACATTAGAGTTCTCCTGTTATTTTTTAAATCAAAGCACTTTGGATTAAGCCTGCTCCATAACCAAGAAGATTTGGATAGCATATAATGGAGAAAGATTGGGACATGCAAAATGAACTGAAATGTCTGGACTCCTGAACAGCAAAACTCTGCATTACAAAATGTTATTATAGGATTTTTGGCAATTTTATCCCCTTGATTTGGTTAACCATAAGAAAAGAAAGGAAGGAAAAAAGGAGTTCCATAAACTGGTCAGTTTATAGCTAAGAAGATGGGTTTGTACTCAGTTCAGTCATCATCACCACCATATTTTTTGCATTTCTTCAGTATATTATCAATTAGCCCACAGTAAACCAAAAATGAAGCAAAAAAAGTCAACTTCTGTCAATACCTATGAGCATGGAAGATGATGACAAATTATTACAGTTATTAATTATTAAGAGTAGATAGTCTGGGTTGCCTCCCACTGCATAAGACAAATTAGCTCTTTTATAAGATAAAATACAGTGTTAGATAATTGGCTGAGATAGAGCAATGCAATGCATGAAATTTATTTACTTATTAATCCTCAGTTAGTGGCTTTATTTGCACAGCAATTTCTAAGGACCCAGAAGGAAATTCCTTCAAATTCCACTCCAGATCACTAGAGCTGCTCTAAATCTCTCCTTAGGTTGCCAAGAAGATTAAAATTTTACAGAACTCAGGTCTCTTCCATATATAGGTCTGAATTTGTATGGTGTCTTCATCAAATGGTAAGTCATAGTTGTACCAACATCTAGGGAATCAGACTAAGCTGGGTCACTATGAAGATGGAATGATACAATCTTTTAGAACTTCCAAAATCCATTCTGCTGAGTTCTGAACTAAGGATCTACATCAGGATGTCCAACCTTGACAACTTTAAGACTTGTGGACTTCAACTTCCAGAATTCCCCAGCCAGCCATGTTTCATCCATCTTATATCCTCTTTGTATTGTTCCGGGACAATAAAATGCAGAGGTTCCTGCTTCACATGAGCATATTCAACAAATTCTATCCTACAGCATTATAAATCATGACCTGTAGTCAATGAAATAGAATTAATATAATCTCCATCAGCATGCAAAAAAAAATGGATAAAGAGAAGTTCAATCTCTCGGCACACATGATCACAAATGTCTATGTTGCTGTCTTAGAATAACAAAATTACACCAACACCATAGAGTAAGATATTGCTGAACTAACGTACATCAAATAGTGTCACACCATCTTGAAAGGTCTCGGCAAACACAATGGGTTTTTAACACGCTACAATAGCTAATTGATGAGATACTTATAATCTGTCTCACATGCAATTTGCATTTGCATCATCACCCTTTCTCCCCCCCATCTCTTGCCCTCCTGACTTTTCAAATCCTACCATCAGCTTGCAGCCCCCAATTAAATTTGTTCACTTTGGTTTGGTTTGCTCCAGTGTTTGTTGGAAGCATACACTGATCTTGAAGGGCAAAGGCCTCTGTGCTGCGGTGTTCAAAACAGGAGGAAGTGAAAGAAAAAACATTTCCTTATATTATCAGGAACTATTAAAAATGATAATTCAGCAAAGCATCTCTCTGATCCTGAAACAGGAAAGGAAGAACAACAAACAGCAGAGATCACATTTACAGAAAGAGCCAAACAACCCTGCCTCACATACACATGGACAAAATGGCAAACTTCTTCCAAAATATGTCAAGGCCTGTTGGGAGTTTGAATGGTCCAGTCCCAAAACATATACACAGGTTGTGGAGTCAAGAGGTTCTTGTGACCATGCTTTGGATATTTTTGGATTGCACAGGTTAAAACTCCCATTCTTGTGGTGGTAAATGTCTCCACAGGTGGCACACTAATGCCATCTCCCTGACAGATGTGCTCCAAGAAAGATAAATACTGGAGAATCTTATTTCAATAATGCCTGAACTGAATTTAGGTGTGGAATTCTTTTGTCTGAGCATCCATGCTTTAATCTCTAAATTGCAAAAACATTAACATTATTGATTGGTCAGACATCACTCCAACAGGAAATTTAATTAAATTAAAATATGTTGCTAACCAGTCCCTGCTTCATCGTGAATAAATCTTTGGGGAAAGTTGACAATAGGCATACACAATTCATATTAAGTTCTCAACTTTAATTGAGTCCCTGGCTATTTTGGTTCTTACTGCTTGACAATCAGTGGGGATCTGTCTGTCCTGGAGTTTAAGAACAGCCAGCTTCAAAAAATATCCAATGATAGCTGATTAACAACCATTCATTTAGTGAATTTTCAGTTACAGTGGCACTGAAAAAAGTGACTTACAACTAGTCTTCACACTTATGAACAGTTACAGCAGTCCCATGGTCACATGATCAAAATTTGGGCTCTTGGCAACCAACATATATTTACAACAGTTGTAGCATCTCAGGGCATGTGACCACCACCTGCAACCTTCTCAGATAGTTTCTGACAAGCAACATGAAAGGGGAAAGTTGGATTTGCATAATGACTGCATGATTGATTTTAATAATTGTAATGATTGGCTTAACAACCAGGATAAAGAGATTGCAAAATTGGACACGATTTACTTAACAACTGCCTTGCTTAGTGCAGAAATTCTGGTCTCAGTTGTGGCTATAAGTCTAGTGGATCTATAACAGTGGTAGGATTCAATTTTTTTTTACTACCTGTTCTGTGGGCATGGCTTGGTGGGGGTGGCAGGAGAAGGCTACTTTAAAATCTATATTCCCTCCCCACTAACCTGCTTTCCAGCTCCATTCTCCTGTGCAGGGCAACCAAAGAAGACCTAGCTCATCAGCTGGGACTCAGGAGGTAAAGAATAGATGGGGTTGGCAGGGCCAGTCAGTGGTGATATTTGCTGATTCTCCAAACTACTCAAAATTTCTGCTACCAGTTCTCCAGAACTGGTCAGAACCTGCTGAATACCACCTCTGGTCTATAACAGGAGAAAAACCTTGCTGGATCCTAGAAAAAAGTTCATACACAATCTAGCATTCCTCTTCCCAGAGTGTTGAGATTCATGCTTCTGGAAGGCCATCAAGCATCCAGAAAGCAGAAGAAAATAAAATTCAAATGTTGTGGCTTCTAGAAAAAACAGAAGAGGTCCTACTTTGCCTACAGGCATTCCTTAGTGCCCAATAATTTGCATATTTCATTAGTTACAGTACTTGGTTAGTTCCCTTCTGACAACATAACAACATTGCCAGGCTCTCACTGTTTTGTCAGCATTTTTGGGAGAGACAGGGGACATCATGGTCTGCACAGAAAAGGTTGCATGGCCACATAATAATTTTGATTGCATCACATGGCTGCTGATGGATGGACCAACTCAACCAAATTTCAGAACCAACAAAGTAAAAAAAAAAAAACTCAATAAAAATACAACCATCATAAAGCTGCCTGAATTAAAACAAACAAACAAACAAGGACCACAAAATACCTCATTCTAACCCTGGATCAGAAAGTAATTGAAAAAGAAATCAGGAACCACCATCCTTACCCATTTATTCAAAACCAATGAATGATTCATTAGGTTTTCTCTTAAAGGCTTATAAAGAAAAGGCTGATTAATACGATTGCAAGGCGCACAGAATTCCAGGCTCTTTGCATCTCTCCAGAAAAGAAATCTGTGGCAAAATGACTTCCAATATCTTCGTTTTTGTGCCTGCTTTTTCTCAGCAGTCTGAACATAATGCCTTTTTGTGCACTTTCCTGCTTTTCAATTGATTTTTTTTTAAATTTGCAAATTCTGTTACCATATTCAGAAGTGTCCAAAGATTGCTATTCCAGAACAAACATAAATGTATGTCAGATAAATAGATTTCATCTTCAGGGGCTTAGTGCAATTTCAGGGACGTGGAGAGAAAAGTATTTGAATGCAATTTGTTTATTTGTTTATTACATATTGACATGCCCACCCTTTTTAAAAGTCTCCTGGGCACAGAATACATCCCATACCCTTTGAAAATAGGTTTTTTTTAATTTTTTCCATAACAGAGTAGATTTTGTCAGCACCAGCCTGGAGACAGCACGGGAGATTCCCACGATGTGAGTTTTGCACAAAAATGGCTCAAATCCCCTCCCTTTGTAAGGGTGTAATTCAGCATGCCAGGTTAGCAGGCTGGATGAAACCAGGAGCCCAACAGAATCCCTTTAGAATGAGCAGGAGGCGAGAGTCATTTTACGGTGCTATTGATTTATTTTGTGCCTGCAGTTAAAAACCATGCCCAGACAGACAATAAAAATAACTGTTCTAACTATATAATAGCTTCCTGCTACTAAAATGGATTTTACACTTAAAGTCACAGCAGACTGATCTTTTACACATCTCCTTCTTTTAAGTTTCCATCAGAAAGCGAGGGGAGGACCTTGGGAATTTAGAACCTATGAAACTGAACAGAATCCACATGTGTTCCTCTGGGGGGGCCACTCCTGTGTTTTTTCTTACCTTGCCTATCTCCAATTTCACCTGTACTAATAGCTACTTTACCTGAGAAGTCTTTAGTAACCTCAGGCAATGCATAGAACTTACTGTAGACTAGATTCCCAAAACACTCAATAGATACCATTGGAAGAAAGCAAAACTCTAGCTCAAGAATTAAGTGGAAAGAGTGTCTGTTGAAGGAGGGGGATACACACTTTAGAACAGAATTTCATGTTTAAATTGTATTGGTTCCCATGGTATACTTTAGCTGTGCAAGATAGGAATCAGATAATGTGCTGCCCACAAATTGAACCGTTGTATTATTCCTCTAATAGTGGCACTTGCCAAACCTTGGCAAATTACTCAAAATTGAGTAAAAGTGGTTTCCCCTCCCTTACTTTCTATCCATTATTCATTCAACAGAAACATTGAAATTGATTTAAAGATTGCTATATATACTAAAATATATTCAGAAGTCTTCTGAAGTATTCCAGTTAAGATAAAAATATATGAAATTATCAATGATAATTTATTGAAATGATGCAAAGATAAATTCAATGTTATCTTTATCTGTTTTTATAATACCGGTAGTCCTTGAGTTACGACCATTTGTTCAGTGATCATCTGAAGTTCTGTTCCATGATCTATTCACATGGATATACTTTGGGGGGGGGGGGGAG
>BHFT01022539.1:102483-158527 GCA_004320025.1 Laticauda laticaudata
GGGGGGGGGGGGGAGGAGTTTCCAGCAGAAGACATGATGCACCATCAGAACCACTGTCATCATTTCAAAGTCTTGCACAAAGCATTGGACTCCAAGATAGCAATTTGATTAAATGAATCAAACCTAGAATTTCATCCATGTCTTCCAATTATTCATTCTTAATGAATAAAGTCATAAAGTAACCATTTGTTTCCTTTTTCATGTATTTGTATATTGTCAACTCTCTTACACATTAGATATTTCATTTCATCCTCTTCAATCAGACACAATTCACAAAGCTTGCTGTCACTGCAAGTGGCCATCAGTTTATGATGCTATATTATCACAACCTAGCTCTCCCACTGCTAAGAAATAACACACCATGGAAGACAGCATGAAGTGTTCAAATTTGTTCATGGACGAGCCTGCCTACATTACAATATCTAAAGGAATAAAGATAGAAAGTCTCTTTCAAGTGAAGCTTGACTTCATGGACATATTCATGTAGCTTTCTTACCAAGAATTAGCAAATCGTTGGCCACCTCTTTTTTCTCTCTGGAATTTTTTTTTACTTCAGAATAAAAAATAACTTAGTCTCTGGATTTTCTGGTAGACTCTCATCCAAGTATTAAATAGGTTTGATCCTGCTTACCTATTAAAGATCAATCAAGTTTGTGTAGATGTTTCCACTTGCCTGGATAATTAGAGTACTAACTTCTCCTATGTGTACCTGCTAAGAATCATTTTTGAAAGCCTTAATTGTACAAACTGTGTTATTTCACTCTGTCTGTCTGTCTGTCTGTCTATCTATCGATAATCTTTCTTTCTTTCTTTTTCTTTCTTTCTTTCTTTCTTTCTTTCTTTCTTTCTTTCTTTCTTTCTTTCTTTCTTTCTTTCTTTCTTTCTTTGTACCTTGGGTGTCAAATGAGGAGAAGAAGCTATTGGGGTGGGGAGGAATGAAAACTGAAAGGGAGAATAAAAGGATGCAAGGCATAAGCAATAAAAAGCAAAGAGGAGAAAAACATGAGTCACACCAATTGCACATCTTGATTGCAGCAATTTTCACAATAATATTACTAGTATATTTTAACTATAGTCAACTTAAGCATGTGAATTGTGATGGATGACTCAGCACATGTCCCTTAATGTATCAACTAGAGCAAAAGTCTAGGAATGGTCAGATTAATGCTTAAGTTTGTTTTGTTGAAAACTGAATTCTATTGTTTTTAGCCTTTCCAGTTAAGATGGAGGGAGGGTAGTAAGGAAATAAGGAACAGAGAGAGAGGGAGGGAGGGAGGGAAGAAGGAAGGAAGGGAGGCTGGCAAATACTCAAGCAAACTACACAATTCCATTTCAGTTTTCATTAAGATATTATTATTTATGAAAATCACACATAGAATAATCCCAACAGGAAAGAGGAATCATACATGCCAGAAAACAATGCTCATTTAAAATTGAAATAAACGAGGCAAATGAATCATCACAATTTGATAACCAGTGTGTGCACCCAGAAGGCATGGATTGCTGCACTAGGCAATGTGACATGCAGTATGCCAGGGGTTAACCTATACATCACTAAAGAACTGTAACTTTGTCTACAATCTTGGATATTTGAAAAAAATTGTTCCAGATAACATCTGGTGTTATCATGGTATCTACAAAAGTGCAGTGAAGCCCTCCCTTGAATGATTAAGAAGGTGAGACACCTCATTCTGGAGAAGACCAAACATCCATCTAAGCAACCACCTTTTCCCAAAGGGAATCAGATTTACCCAAGAATCTTGTACATCTAAAGTGGAGGAGATCTTTAAATATGACAGTCATGTTCAACATCTGGAAAGCCACTGCTGGTTTCCATACCCACAGCCAACTTTTAAGGTGGAAAGTTGTTGCACAACTAATTATTTTGTTGCAATATCTATTTTTTTATTTATTATTTAAAAAGAAAGCTTGAAATTAATTTAAAGGAAACTCCCCAACCCCTGCGTGGAGGCCTAGATTTTGATAAACACATACATCCAAATCTAAGAATGATTTAAAGTTTAATTTGTGGGGAAAGAGGATTGTCTATGTGTCATCAATCTGTTCTTATTTTAATCAATGTTAATACATTAAAATGTTTCCTTTTCCAGCATGGCTACTCACTATGGGAACATTAAGTCAACAGCATTATATAAACTTTGCTTGTTTCTTTAAATGGTCTGGGAGATAGATCGTTATACCTCAACCAGCCATTTATAATTGAAGACTAAAATGCCGCAACACTGTCCAGTCAAAAAGATAGCTAAAATGGATCCACAGTCTTTCTTTCTTTCTTTCTTTCTTTCTTTCTTTCTTTCTTTCTTTCTTTCTTTATTTATTTATTTATTTATTTATTTATTTATTTATTTTATAGTGCAATATGTAGTTTTCTTATATCAGGAAGGACCCTGATTTCTACACAAGTAGAATCTGGAAAGGTTTTTCCAGTGTGTATCTACTCCAAGGTATCATTGGGAAATCTGGGCACCTTGGTAAGCAAAGCTGTAATTGAGGGATTCAGGTAAAATTTAAAATCAATGAAATCAGTTCATGAAGAAATCATGCTTCAGTAAGTTTCATGGGTTGTTTCATATCATTATTCTGAATTTCACTGCATCATTCACTTGCACTCTTTTTTAAAGAGCTGTGATGTAGGTAGATAAAACCAGGGGATCAATAGTTATTTGCCGTTAGCCTTGATGATGGCGTGAAGACCATCTACTGGGAGACTAAACCTTGTGTAGTTGGTTGGCCACTGTGAGAACAGATACTAAGACTAGATAATCTGGGGGTCTAGTCAAGCTAGACATTGCTTAACTACTTGTGACAGTGTTGCATGTGTGAAGAACTATCTAATCACTGACCTTGAAATTCTACTTGCATTAAGGCTTTGTTTACAGTCCTCAACCATATTGTTCTGTCAGGGGATTCACTTTGTTTCATTTGAAAAAAGTTTCATTGGCAAAAGACAACCACATTAAACCATCATAAGTACATGTCTATGAAGATTTCCAATCATCCAGGTCATGGTTGTATCAAAGGTGTATTCCAAAAGATAACTGGACTTTGTTTGTTTTTCCCCTTGAAAACACTGATCTTCTCATCCAAGAAGTTTCTTCAGTGTGCTCCCTATCTGAGAAGCTTCTTCAGAACTATAGAAGCGTCTTGGATGAGAAGCAGAACATTTTCAAGGAAAAAACCAAGAAAGTTCAGTTGCCTTTTAGAAAAGCGCCTTTGGGACAAAATATGCACAGTCACAAACATTTTGTAATGAAAATTAGAAACAGGTCAGCAATTGCCAGCCAAGATAGTTTAGATTTTGTATGCAGATATGTCTCATAATAAAAATGTAGGATATATAAGTTCATCCTAAATAAACATGGGGCACTGTGACAAGTAGTTGAGAATAATGTATAATGAGATGGCTGATTTATAAATGCAATGGTCCTTTTTTTTCCAGTCATGGTCCATTTATACATTGCAGAGAGAATAATTAATCTGTTTTGCAATTTGTCAGAGGTTTGATTCTCTTGAAAACAAAGCTTCTCCTTGTAGAGTTTGTTTCAGTTTGAGAAGTTTTTTCCTCCAATTTTTGCTTTGTGGTGTTTTTGAGCTTATTTCCTATTGGAGATGGCAGCCAATGCTATTGCTTGAGTTTCTGCTTTCTGTTGTGCATCTTTCTGTATAGTAGTTGCTCACGCTAAAGAAAAGCCTAACAGAAAAGAGTTCATTTGTGAACTCTGTTGTCAAGAAACAATAGATATCCAGGAAGCCACAAATGACTGAAAACATAATGGTACAGTAGAAGACAGGGCATTTCAGACACTCCTCTTGGACTAACAAAGAGCAAAATGGTCACCCACCTGAGAAATTGACGATTTAAAAAAATCAAAATCAATTTCTCTTTCATCAAAATAAATAAGAAAAAAATGATTGAATCTATTCTACAAGAGTACAAAGGTTATTTATTTATTGTGCCTTCGAGTCAATTTTGACTTCTGAACAAATTCTTGAAGGTTTTTTTTTTTTTTTTTTAAGAAAAGTTTTTCAGAAGTGATTTGCCATTGCCTTCTAGGAGAGGGACTGGCCCAAGGTCACCCAGCTGTCTTTGTGCCCTGAGGCAAGTACTAGAACTCCCAATCTCCCAGATTCAAGTGTATGCCTTAACTTCTAAACCAAACTGGCTGTCACAAAGATTATACTCCTTTCCTATGGAGGGAGAACCTCATTTAGCCAAAGTAATACATTTTAAATAATCATATATCCCAATTTCCTTTCATGATAACAAATAATAAAATATAAGATAACTAACCTCATTCCCATTCACTGAGAAAAAGAGTGTAGAAAGTAGGACTCATGGATATTTAAGAATAAAAGCTTTCTTAATAAGAAAGAAATTAAGCAAGCATAAAATTATTCCTTTTTTGTCCTGTTCAAGGCCACTTATTATTAAAAAAATCAGTGAAGAGCTTTCCTCAAAAATAACAGTCTAGGGCATTCCAGTAATTGTCTGTCACAGTCACCAAGATAGAGGAAATATGCCTTGAATAAGTTTAGGATACATACACAAGACTACATTAATATTATGTAGCATTCTCAAATGAAGCTGACCTCAGGAAGACGTAAAATGCAGTAGTTTAAACATCTCTTCCCAAATTGTACACAATTTGAATGTGGAAATCAACTCTTTAAACATTGGTTGAGGAGTTCCTGGAATTTATTGATTTATCTACTTATTGATTATTATTTGTTTATTTATCAATTAATTAGTTTATACAGCTATCCACTCAATGTGCAACCCAGGATGTCATACACAGTCAAAGGAAATATTAAAGTCTAACAAAAACATCTTGTGCCAAAACCAACTGAAGGTTCCAATCAAGTAAAGCAGGCACAAAAATCTAGAAGTTAAGAGGCTTTTTGGATCAGAGTTCAATGCTATCCATGGGCAGCATAGCAACTGTGGTGGCTCATCTCCTGGGCTCTACATGATGACATTCTTTAAGTGATGGGAATCAGAGTGTGCAGCTTCTCAGATTCTGTACAGCTAGAGGACTATTGAATTGGAATAAGCTGTTGTCGGAGATAACCAGGCTGAGCCAGAGGTTATCAGCAGTGGTGGGATTCAAATTTTTTTACTACCAGTTCTGTGGGCATGGCTTGGTGGGCGTGGCAGGGGGAGGATACTGTAAAATCTCCAGTCAGAGGTGGTATTTGCTGGTTCTCTGAACTACTCAAAATTTCTGATACCAGTTCTCCAGAACTGGTCAGAAGCTGCTGAATACCACCTCTACACTGACCCTTAGTAGTTCAGATTCTAATCTAGAGAGCACCAGTTTACAATAAATCTATATTCTTTTGAACTGCCTGGACTCCTGATTTCCTCAGCTTGATAGCTAGCTGACACCAAAACAAACTGGATAATTTCATATCCCTGATCAGTCATAAACCCATTGAGCCAAACAGTAGTTTCTGGTCTAACTTACCATACAGAGTTGTTTGGAAAAAAAACAAATGACAAAGATGAGATGATAGTAAGTTATTCATAGGATACAATTGGCAAACAATAAAAATGAAAGATAAGTGTTTGTAATCTGCATGTCCATAATACGTTACAAACTGTGTACTCATCTGCAGAATCATGTTTATTTCCATGTCCCTATGAACCTTAAAATTTCTTTTCATTAAAAAGAAGGAACAGGACACAGAACATAGAATAATACATAGAATATAAAAGAATATAAACCTTCAATTGATTGCCTAGAAGCTGGTCCTCTGCTCAACAGATAGCTGAAAAAAAATATTGCAAGGGGTAAGAAACTTCCTAGAAACTAAACAGATGGTAGGCAGTGATCTTACCAACTTGTAAATATGGTGGGTGTGCTACTTCAAGCTTCTGGGGCAAATAATTCTAATAAGAAAGAGCAGCTTACTCTATTCCCATGTTAGCCATATTGTAAACCTCATTACACTTGCTTCTGAAGCTCCAAATTTCCCGATTAGCTGCCAAAAGGTTGGGAATCCCTGCCATGAGCAAGCCAAAGCATTTTAAAATATGTTTGTGCAATAAAAACCCAGACAGAGAGGGTAGCTTGCTTCTGTTCTGGGCCACCTCATAAATCACCACATGGAAAATTGCTTCTGGGCCTCAGATCTTCTCTTGCCAACCTCCAAACTTCAACAAGAGCCAGAAAAACAGAGGGTGGGTGAAGAGTCAGGGGGGTTCATTTTGGATAAGTGACATCACATAAATTGGGTGACTGGAGAGGAGTTATAATTAGCATGGGAGAGTCATCTTGTCTGTCTGTCTTGATTTCTACTAGTGTCCTTCATTTGTACAGGGGGTTGGGGGAACAGTTTCACATACAGTAGTGTGTACAAATGCTGAACCTTGCCAAGCCAACTATTTCTATTCTGTTGGGAATAAATTTTAAGAGCCAAGACTCTTTCCTTGGGAGCTGTAAAAGCTGGAAAAGGCACCCTTGCCAGGCAGAGCAGAGAATTATCTAATGTGACCAGGGTAGCATGTAGTTTGCACCTTGGGTATAACTTCGGATCATGAAGTTCTAAACTGTGATCTTCTGTAGTTGGAACAAAGGATGTCGACTGGGAGTATCTGCATGGCTTCCTTAATTTTGCATGACTTTCCCTACAGTTTTGGAGAGGAAATCCCATCCTTGTATATGCCAAGTGTGATTAATCCACAGGTCTTTACTCTAATCACCAAAGTTGGCTTTCTAGGCTTCACCCAGAGAGATTTTTTATTAACCCAGGACAGGTATTTTTTCAATAGGACACATCAAGATTGGGAAAATGACAGCATATGTGAAAGGCATGTACTATAGTGTATTTCCCTAATCCGATATCTTCTTGGTGGTTGAACTATAACTAAACTACAACTAAATGAGGACTCGGATTGTTGGGGCAATATGATGACTCTGTAAACCGCTTAGAGATGGCTGTAAAGCATTTAAAGTGGCATATAAGTCTAATGCTATCTCACCCACCAAAGACCACAGGCATTCTGGAAGATGTAGTGCAAAGTGTCTTGTAAGAATTAGATTGGATATAACTCAGTTCTGCCATGAAGTGGTGTTCCATGAGAAACAATGGCAATTTACATCTTTATAACATTAGAAAGGAGGAGGACTAGGAGAAGCATGGTTCTACAATAAACTGAGCTTCTCAAGAACTTGATTTCTGCACACAATATTTCATAGATGCTATATCATGCATTTTTACAGAACCACGGCATATGTTTGGGATGCTTTGCAACTTTATCACCAACAAATATGCCAGCACAACTATTCTTAGCCCAAGAGTCTACCACTGGAATGAGTAGCTGATTAGATTGGATTAGATGTTCCTCCTCAAAGCCACACACTTAAAACGACCCAATGTCTAACAACAGCACTGATATCATTTGGAATTCAATATTCCAAGGAAACAAATGCAATGAAAAGCAGGTCTGTATTTCCCAATTTAACTGACATTTGCAGAAAAATGAGGACCAATATAATCTACAATTTTAAGGTGACTCTAAAACTATATAGTAGGTCTATATGGCTTTCGTGGCTAAGAGGGGACTAGAAGTCATGGCCTCCCAGTTTCTAGCCTAAATTGTTATTTATGATTCTTATAGTTTACTGCCAAGAAGCAAGGCTGGGATGGGGAGAAACACGTAAGGGTTTCCTAATTTAATTGGGAGAACTTGGCTAGTATGCATCCTGTCAAGGAGTGGATTTCTTTGTTTTTTTTCCCCAGATTTATATCCTGTCTTTCATTCAGGAACTTAAGTCAATGTACACAGTTCTCCTTCTTCCTATTTTTCTCCAGAACAACATCGAATATGGCAGATTACATTGAAGGAGAGGGATTCACCCCAAATCACTCCATATGGCTTCATAGTTGAGACTGGATCAGAACATGGTCATTCTGCTCCAATACCTCTAATGCTATTCCATAGTACCTGCGGTCTTTGGTTTTGAAAATCTACTTGTTGCATGTTCTTTCCACACAGAGGATTTTTTTTTATGACATTGCCTATTTGGGTAATGAAATGTCTACAAGAAAACAACCAATCTCAGAGAGCACCAAGGCCCCCACAGTTCAACCCTGAGATACAAATATTCTCTTCTATTGCAAGTTTTTATTATTCTCATCTCCAAAGGGGGAGAGTGCAACCAATTATAACTTAATTGCATCCTAGGAAGGAGATAAGCCAACATTGCAGTTTGCAGCTGGCAAGTCCGCAATCACAAAAAGAAGCTGACTCATGGAAAGAGACTTCTGTAAAATCTCCAATGGCAATTTTTCTCCACCTCATTTCTGCACGCCTTTGGGATGATATATGATGTACCTTATTTACTCTGTCCCATAAAATGTACTCTTACAAATTATTTTAATATGCTGCCAAGTACCAGTTAGGTTGATTTGGGTGGGGGGGCTATACTGCCCTTAGGATTTCCCCCGCCCTTAAAAAAAACATGATTCAGTTTCTCTCTTCAATATGTCTTGAGAACATTAATTCTATCTCTATTTTTTTATATATATACTATAGCACTGCATTCAGATATGCAAATGTTCAGTTAAGAACAGTGGACCTAGCCATCCAGATTTGTTGTCTGTATTTTAGAAGACCAACAATTCTGAAAGATCAGGAGCAGAAGGAGAAATGCATTCTATAATGCATTCTGTGATTAAAAAGCATATTATTGTTGTTGTTATTGTTCTTATTAAATTATTATTATTTATCTGGAGCTTCAGGTTGACATATCTGCCGTACTAGGTTGTCATCAATGAGGAAAGAGGTAACATTTCTAGAATGTATATTTTAAATACACATGAACACACACACAGAGACAGAGAGACAGAGACAGAGAGACAGAGATGGAGAGAGCTTGCTGGCTAAAAGTTAGAATTACTAGAGAAAGAGAGAAACTTTCACTTATTTGAATTGGCAGAATAAGGTAATTGTGGCAGATGTGATAAGTGACAAATTGAAAAAAGCATGCAAAAATGTCACTTCTTCCAAATGACAAGGCCACAATGAAGATGCAGAAGTAGTGGATAGCATCTGCCTTTTGGGATCAACATCAACTGTAATGGAAGAAGCAGCCAAGGTTTTGTGCCACAAATGCAGGCAAAGCAACCATGATGGTGTTGGAAAAGATATTCAAATGCTGTGATGTGTCTATAAGAACCATGGATCAGAATCATGGATGCAATAGTGACAATCTACAAAAGTGAAAACTGGACTTTGAAAAAGCAGGACAGGAAAGAGTTTGAATGCTTCTGAACTTTGGTGTTGAAGACAACTCTGGAAAATGTCACTGACAGCCAAGAAAACAAATAAATGGATCACTGAACAAATCAAACCATTTGTCCCCTGAAGCATGAATGACCAGGCTCAAATTATCCCACTTTGGACACCAGGCATGCAAATATCTAGTTCTCTGGAAAAGGCTGTGTGGCTAGGAAAGGTGGAAGGAAAGAGAAAATAAGGACAAGAAGCAGTAATTCAGATCCAGTGGTGGTGGAGGCCTCCATTGAAAGACCTAAACGATCACATTAAGGGTGTGGAGAAAATAAATTTAGGTGGTTGCTAAGAGTTGGCTCCAATTTGATGGTGCATAATCAACCAATCACTATAACTTCTGGGGCCAAGGGAGGAACAGGAGCATGGTTTTCCCAGTTCCTCCTTGCAGTGAACGTCCAACATCTTGATAGATGAACAACACTACATTGGCACCACAGCCCTTCCTGTTTGCAGCCAACCACAATGGAGGCCAGAAGGGCAGAAATCGGTCGAAGAGGAGAAACGTGCTGGTTTTGAGGCCGAGGTATTTCTCAACTGTTTCTAAGCACCTGAAATTTGCATCCAAAGGGGTTCCTTGATTACTGTATATTACAGAAAGGAGAGACCAGCTGTTTCCCACCTTACTCAAGAAAGACAGTCATGGAAATGGCTAGGAAAGAGGCATATCCTTTGTGCCACTCTGACTGTCAAATCTTTGCTTCACTATTATGAGAAAATATAACAGAAAAGATTATCATATAACTAAAAGAGAGTGAGTGAGACAGAGGGAGAGAAGGAGAGAGGAAGCGAGAGAAAGAGATGGAGGTGTTATTTGACACACTGCACTTTCTCTATCACAAACAAATCATTCCATTGCTATCTCAGTGACCACTCAAAGTTTGGTGAGTGCTTTTCTCTCTCTCTCTCTCCCATACAACACAGTTTAAATGATAAAATGACATATCTTCCGAACACATAGCATAAGACCAACTGCCCTATTGAAGGTTTCAAACTTTTTCAGGCTACGCAACCTCTTAGTTTGATGAACAAATGAATTACACAGAGCTGGGAGCAAAATTCCCACTTAAAGATAATCTACCTCCCTGCCATTTAAAGCTCCATTTTCTTCCAGGAATCTCCTAACTTAGCATAATATTTTGTATTTGTAAGTGTGACGTCATTGGGGCTTGCGTGCTGCATAACTGCACCTTAAACTCATTAGATAATGTAGGCTGATATCACCCAAACCCTAAAGAAAGAAGGTTGGACACTGAAAGCAGTGTTGAGGACAAAAAATATCCCTCTGTTTCTTGGCTTCTTGTCTTGCTTATTTTGAACATCAGTTGCCATACTGGCAATTGATTTTGTTTTTCCACTCCGAGAGGGGGACCTTCTCTAGCCTCTGTCCATTGTTCTCGCAATGAACTGGAGAAGTCAGCAGTCTAAAGACTACTTTTGACTGTTCACTGCTCACTCAGCACAACTGAGTTGAAATGCAACTGATGAGCTCACAAAACAATTCAGTCCATGTTTCTGGATTTGAAACACTCTGGGTTGTTGTTGTTGTTGTTGTGTTTCAAATCAATAGCAATGGCAGCAACCCTTGTTTCCAAAGTTCTCTTCTTTTCACCAACTTTTATTTTATTGTATAAGTGATCCAAGTATAATAGGGTGGATCATTTAATTCAGCAGCCCTTTACTGGGAAAACTTCACAAAACTTCTAGCACTAAAGGTAGCCCTTGACTTATGACCACAATTGAGCCCCAAATTTCTGCTGCTAAGTGAGACATTTGTTAAATGAGTTTTATGACCTTTCTTGCCATAGTTGCTAAGTGAATCACTGCAGTTATTAAGCTATTAACAGGTTAAAGTGAATTTGGCTTCCCTGTTGCCTTTGCTGTCAGAAGGTAACAAAAGATGATCACAAAACTCTAGGATGCTGCAACCATCATAAATATATGAGCCCATTGTCAAGCATCCAAATTTGGTCACATGACCATGGGGATGTTGCAACAGTCATAAATGTGCAAAAGAGTCATAAGTCCTTTTTTCAATGTTGTTGCAATTTCAAATAGCACTAAATGAACTGTTGAACTAAATACCTGTATTTAGATGTGATTGTAGCCAATCCACAGCCAAGTATTAGAATAAAGTCCAGTATTAGAATAAAGGTCATTCATATAATCAGTAATTGATAAAAATCTTGAAATTATAGGTTATACTTTGCATTTGATTTTATTTCTCATTACAATAAACTAATGGATAAAAAATAAAGCCAGGAAGTCATATTTGTATCCCCAAGCATAAAGATTCTTATCTTAGTTCTAATTAAACTAAGCTCTAAAAAAAGAACCAGAATCTCTGAAGTATCATTGCTTAGAGATATATTTATGCAATTTGGGTGGGAGGGGCAATGGTGGTGATCGTCCAAGGCATTTTCTTGATTTCCTACTCTAACTTCTAATCCAGCATTTCTTGGTAGCCAAGTTCAAAACCCAGTTAAAGTCCATCAGATGCCTACAGCTGTGGAGACACATACATAATCACTCCAGTTAATTAGGACTGAGTGATGGAGATGCTTTCCTTGGTTCTTTACCATATGGATATGACGCTATTAGTTCATAGCACACATTTCACCTCCTTGGGGCACTTGGTCCCACTCCTGTTCCACTCCATCCCAGGAATTTTTTTGTGACCTGTCTAAAGAACTCCTATAAAGAACTCAAAGCAACACTACATATTCACATTTTAGAAGCAGGGAAGCCACCACAGATTTCACTTGATGTGTGGGATGAAGTGAAGCATACCTTCGATTTGGCAGTTTACCTCTTTTTTTTCAATTTTCCACCTTCATTTTGGAAAGGGGCTGAAGAAAGTAAGGATTTAAAAAAATACATAGTAACGTGGAAGATAGCCAATTCTTTTCTTTCTTCCCCTAAAAACAAAAATCAGAAATCAGAAACAGAAACAGAGAAGGTGGGAAGAAGGAAGAAAGGATAACAGAGTTCACTTCCAAGCATTATTACTGATTGAGAACTGCACAAGATCATTTCCGACAAGGCGTGGCAGATAGGCAGGTTCCATAGCTAGAGCCCCACCTGTCTTTTGTGTGCATGTGCATAAATATATGTTTGTATGTGTGTGTGTGTGTGTGCTTGTATGCATTACTGGATATTTCTAAAAGATGAAAAATCAACATCTTAATAAGATGTTGGCATCTTGGCAACTGAAGAAGTCACTATGCAAAAGAGGAATTGGGAGAAATCTAAAGATTGTTCTGGGGAGGCTACCATAGATTGAGAATAAATAAATAAATCTATTTATCCCTTTCAATAACTGAAGTGCAATGTGTGCGTGTGTGAATTGTTTGGCTTAAAAATTGGCGAAGCCCTTATCAGCTGGACAACATGCAACAAGGCTGAGCAGCTGTAATTTAACAGGATTTAAGTTACAAACCTGCCAGATATTGATGGATCTGGACCACCAATTTGTTGCTGATACTTTGAGTTCCATGGTATTAAAAAGTCCAGTGAGAATGTTCTGTTTGTGTTATGGTTGAAATAATATTTGCTGGAATCTTCTCTGACTTTGCAAGAGCTGTTTATCTCCAATGAAGGAAGCTTCTACTTTACTGTCTTATCTTCAGGAGAGATATAGAAGTCTTTGAGGGTGATTTAGAACTTACTTTATATATTTTGGTTCGGTGGTGGGATTCAAATTTTTTTACTAATGGTTCTGTGGGCGTGGTGTGGCTTGGTGGTTGTTGCTTGGTGGGCACGGCAGAGGAAGGATACTGTAAAATCCCCATTCTTTCCCCACTCCTGGGGGAAGTTTACTGAAAAATAACCTTCCCTTCCCACCCCACTAACTTGCTTTCCAGCTCTATTCACATTCTTTCTCTGCAACTCGGGGGAGGGGGGGCAGAGAATAGATGGGGTGGGGCCAGTCAGAGGTGGTATTTGCTGGTTCTCCGAACTACTCAAACTTTCCGCTATTGGTTCTCCAGAACCTGCTGAATACCACCTCTATTTTGGTTGGTTTTGACAGTCTCTTGATTGCTCTTGAAACCTTCCTAAGGGTTCATACTTCCCAGTAGTCCACATGAATTCCTCCTGATGTTCTTCCACTGGGATTTTATTGAAACCGGAGAAACTCAGACTACAGGATGATGACAATTCCCATCTCTTTTCCCAGCAGCACTGGGGAAGAAAGCAGAAGTTCTTTGAAGCAGGGATAAGGCTTTTCCTATAGCTTGGTGGGTTCTGAAGTCACCAAGTCACAGCAAAGAAGAGATTACAGGCCAGTTCTCTCAATGGATGCCCTGAAACTGCCATCTGCTTGATCAAATCTGCATTTTACAGAAATGGGTGCTCTATAAAAGACAGCCATTAACTGTCAAAGGGAAATTTTTCCATGTCAAAAGCTAAACTAAACACAAAGGCAGGAAACCCAGCTCAGAGAGGGCCAGACTCGCTTCTTCCACTTCTTTCAGCCTCACTTCCTCATCCTTAAAAGGGGAATAAGAGCAAATAAATATTTTGGCCCCAATGAACTCAGTATTAAGATGGTAAAAAACTGCAAAATGAAATCAGTTTGGATTCAAATGCAAATCTAACACAACATCTTGTGTGCCCCTGGTCATGTTCTGGAATTCCAAGGAACATGGTCACCCTAGATGCTGGTGGATGATTGGAAACTGGATAAGCATCTTTCAACTAAGCATTGGAACATTGAGAAAATAAGGCTTTGTGTCAACTATGTGTAGGAGTAACAAGTATTTAGCATTGCACGAAGATAATGAGAACAAGAACAAGTTTGTAAAAAGGAAACAATATACATGTATGTATGTATGTATGTGTTTTGATAAATAGATAGATAGATAGATCAATATAAATGTATGTTTGTGGATAGATAGATAGATAGATAGATAGATAGATAGATAGATAGATAGATAGATAGATAGATAGATGGTATTCAGCTTTGTTCGGGTATTTTCCCACGTGATTATAGTTGTGCTTTTATAGTTGTGCTGTAATGATGGGAAAATACCCGAACAAAGGTGAATACCATACATATAAATACCCGCAAAAACTTGTGTGATATATATATATAAAAACACACATACACACACACACTAAAGAAAGAAAAGAAAAAGCTGGAGTTTAAAAGGTCAACAGTTCTATTATTAATGAGGTTTATGTTATCTGAATTGAGAGCCACTGACTTCAGATCAGCACTAATCCTGATTTTAATAACCTATTTGCATTTGAAGTATGCCCATTCTAACTTTACGATGCATCGTTCTGAGTTCTGATTTGCAGACAAAAGGGAGTGTTCTAAGGCTCTGGTCTGTAATTGGAATAGCTATCCTATCCCTGTTCCAGTTTGTTAAGGTGTGCAATCAGTAATTTTCTCTTGTGGCTTTGCTGTCTAGATAATAACATTTTAAAGGGGTTAAGGTTTTAATCAAAGATGTTTACCCAGTTCTACAAGTTTTGGAACCGTGGCAAGATGAGTAGAATAGAAGTGCTTATGCTTCCCTTTCTGCACACAGCTCCCTTCTAACCAAGAGGCATAAAAGAGCTAATAATTTAAAAGGCCCACCTTTTGGGGGGATTGAGGGCTGTGGGGGGGGAGGTAAGGAGAGGCCATTTAATCACAAGGCAAAGCTACAATGGCAGCTTATAGAAATGAAGGGCTTTCATGGCGGGAACGGAAATGAACGATTAGGCTGAGGCGAAAGGCAGAGAAAAGAAACTGAGGGAGAAAAGAGAAGTTGCAAGGAGGGGAAAAACAGGAAAGCAGAAGGCAGTTTCCCAAATGAGCTGGTGCTTCTCATTTTGAAGAATTTAACCCGCTTTTTCCCCAAATGCAACTGTACTGAATCTGTGGGCCAAGTTGAGACAAGAAAGGCTGGTGTACAGTATTTTTTCCCCTTCTCCCCAGTGACTCTGCTGTGAGCTCTTTCAATATTCCAGTAGTGCCATATTTTGGAAAGAAACATCATTTACACAGTTGGGGCATATTGCTTCTTGCACTCCACTGTGCAAACAATCATGAGAAATTGGCACAGCGGTTTGTGTCTATTTGGCACGACCTTTTGACATTTCTTACTTTCAGGAAAGAGCCTCACAAGTCCTTCAAGGCAGAATAAAAATGAGCTATACTTTTTAAAAGAGATCCTCTTTGCTGACCTCTGGACATTTCTTCTTGCAATTTAGCCCCTTCTTCTGGGGTTGTGTTGGAGTTTTGGTTAGCTATAACATAGTATAACGACTTTTGTTTCTTTGCATCAAAATACACGCCCTTGGAGACAGAGAAGCTAAAAGGAGGAAAAAGTCTCTGGGCAATAGTTACTGTTGAAGATGTAGGACATGACCAGGCTGAGCTCCAGGGAAGCATCATCAGTCTCAAGTCCCTTCACACCACAAAAGATCTAAGTCCAGCCTACCCTTGAATTCTTATCTGGCACCAATTTGCCTTGACCATTAATCATTCAGATTCTTGTAGAGAGCTTTAGCATCCAACCAATCTATATATTCATTTGAACTGCATGGACTCCTGAGTTCCTGTGCTTGATGGAAGCCTTCTTATATAATGTCAGCTGCAAGAAGTCCAGGTTCCATGACAGAGTTCAAAAGTACTGCAAGTTTACTTCATACTACCTGTACACAAGAATCTTATCTACTAATGGTCAAGGTGAATTGGTGCCTGATAAGAGTTACCAGACTTCAAAGGGGCTGGACTTAGGTGTCTTATAGAGGTGTAGAGACACATTATCAATCTGATATGTTTGACCCCCACCCTAGGGCTCATCTTGCTCATCTCCTACCTATAGTCCTCATTATATGTTTGGAAGACATTCTAGCTAATATTATGCTAAAAAAAACCACCCCTCTTTGTAAGTTCCTCAAACATTTCTTTGTTCCTCTACAGAATGGTCTTCTGCTTTTCTACCTTATTCCTAGAATGCTTCAAAACTTTTGATGGGTTTGAGTGTTTATTTCTTCTTGGATATGGTAGACTATTGTGGCTGCTTTCTTCCCAAAACTCTAAGGCAAGGGTCTTCAAACTTGGCAAGTTTAAGACTTGAACTTCAGCTTGAAGACGTGAACTTCAGCTCCCAGAATTCCTAAGTAACATGACTGGAGGAGAAATTCTGGGGGTTGAAGTTTTAAAGCTGCCAAATTTGAAGACCCCTGCTCTAAGGCTTCCCTGGTGTTTACCACCAGAACCAACCAATCCTCCCTGGCTTCTCCAATCAGAATCAATTTCCTGGATAGAGTCTTATTCAAAGGTTTCCCCTTGGGCTTTAATGGCAATATGGAAAGCCAGAGAGACTCTGCAAATCCCTGGGAACCTGGCTCCACATTGAGGGACAAGGCAATTCTGCCACTCCGAGTCATCCTGAAACTGCATGAGCACAAGCACTGAAATTTTCTTTTTCTCTGAAAGAAATTTCAAAAGCAAATTCTCCTTCATTGTACTGAATAGGAGCTGGTAGGGGGACAGGGGAAAAAAAATAATCCATGGGAGGTTTTCTGCCTGGCATTAGTTCCCAGGAAAGTAAGCCAGATTAACTGCTGCTGGCTTCACATTTTATACTGCTTAGCTGCGGCAAAAGCAGGCTTGCTTTGCAAGAAAAGAAATACTGCTTTTGGTTATACAGTGGCTCAACTGTCCTGGTATGGGATTCCCCTTTGTCTGCATATTCATAAAGGTTTATTGCATGCTGTGGAAGAAATCAAGCTGTTGGAGACTTCTTATTTCTAATCCTGCTCATACTTTCCTTAATGACGAGGGAGGGAGGATGGTATACTCATTTTCCATGTATTGATGTGATGGGAGAGCAAGGAAGGTATATTATGTTGGTTTTTCTCATCCATGGGTTGTAGTAGTTAAACCTGCACAGAACCCCAAACAATTCTTTCTTAATCCCCTGTGCCATTCTGAGAACACAGTTATAGGAAGTGTCCAGTTATCAGATCAGAGACAGAGATGGACAGTTTGGTTCCTTCTGTTCACACCATGTATCCAGGTAGGGAGAGGGGATGGATATAAAGGAAACACTGCCAAGGTTAAATGACCATTGTTGTCTTTTCACCTTCTATCTCTGTTTTTTTAAAAAACATGCCCACTAGGAGATCCTTTAGCATAAATCTCACATTCTTCTGTATCTCTTCAGCTTGCTTGTTTATCTACTGGTGCTTTAATAAACCTCACTACTGTATTTATTCATCTAGTTCAACAATTTAATAAATTATAATAATAACAAGCAGCCATCTACAAAACCCATACATGTATTGCAGTGGTGGATTCAAATTTTTTACCACTGGTTCTGTGGGTGTGGCTTGGTGGGCATGGCAGGGGAACACTACTGTAAAATCTCCATTCCCACCCTGCTCCAGGAGAAAGTTATTGCAAAATCCCATTCCCTCCCCATCCCACTAACCTGCTTTCCAGCTCCATCCTCCTGTGCAGAGCAACCAAAGAAGACCCAGCAATCAGCTGCGACTCAGGAGGCAGAAAATAGATGGGATTGGTGGGGCCAGTCAGAGGTGGGATTTGCCGGTTCTCCAAATGACTCCAAATTCCCACTACCGGTTCTCTAGAACTGGTCAGAACCTGCTGAATACCACCTCTTCCATTGACCTTTATCTGCCACCAATTTAGTGTTGACATTTGGTTGATTCTTGTATATAGGTTTGAATACCTATGAAAACTCTATGCTGCAATCTAACTGATGGTCCTGATTCTTTGCGCCTGACATCTGGATACATCCATCATCACATCTCAGTCCTCAGATACCTGCCTGAATAAATCCAGGTCTTGCCAACTTTATGAATATTTATAAAGAGAATCCTTCTCTTCTTTCTGGAGGAGAGTTACTTCCACTGGAGGAGAACTTCTTCATGAAGGAAATGAGTTATAGGTTAAAAATCCCTAAGTCCCTGTGTTGTCCTTCAGATTCTACTGATGGTCACCAGCACAGGGGGGAAAAGGTAGAGTTAGAAGTGCTTTGTTCACTACATCTGACTTTAATATGTCCTTCAGGTACTTTTCCACACCATGTAGCTTAAGCTGAAGGACATACAGGCAATGGAAGCAGTAATATCATGCATCAGATTCCGGAAATAATATTCCACAGAAGAGATTGGAACCAGCATCATCCCAATTGATCTTATTTGACAAGGTCAAGGAATTTACAGCTTTAGAGACCACTAGACTGGATCCCCAACAGTCATTCATAAACCCCAGCCAAGCCTACCCCACCGCTTGGAAAGAGGCATAGCTGCATGCCTCTTTATGAAAATTATTAGAACTGCCACAGATTAATAACTATTGGGACAGCCAACTGGTTAATAATATTGCAGAACATATTATTTGCAGTATTAATTGGGAAGTTTTCTCTAATTACAAGCACAGAAGTTAATTTTGCCTTATGTTTTTTTTTTCAAGATTACATTGTCATTCTGTTATACTTTTAATAGATTTTCTGTGGCCTTTTACAAATTCCAAAGTTTCTTAAGAATGCAAGAGTGAAGCATATCTCATCTTGCATTCTGGGATAGACATCAGCCAAACAGTTGTATTTGGGAAGCTGGAAAGCAATATCTCCTTTCCACCACTACTGCCCAGTAATCAACATTGTAAGATTTTCTGCCTATGATTTAAGAGAGAATCAACACCATCAAAATGTGTTGCTATTGATCGCCTGATTCTCTATTACTTGTCCATCCATGTCATCCAAACTGGCTGATTGTATGTTAAATATTGGGATCGTTATTTATCCCCATTCCTTGATGGCATGAGGAACTGGAATGTTGAAAGAAAATTGAATTTCCTCCTTCAAGGTACCAAGCAATTTGTGACACGGTGAGTTGCTATCTTTGCAGTTAAGGCAGCAAGGCTAAGGGGGAAAGAAATAATGGATTCTGCCTGACATGACAACTTATATAATGCCTCTATTATCCAAGAGTTGGATGAGAGGTATTTCAGTTCCTATTCCACTGTGTTAACCAGTTTAAGGTACAATGTTATAAAAAGTTAAATATATTATGGTTGCTCACAGAATCAACCAGTTGTTTGGACTAGATTTGATTTTATCTACCTATCTAATCCTTTCCAAGGACCTGGGATCAGCAGGTGTGGATGTTTGATGGTGTTAAAGGTATCATCACAGGATGTGAACTATTCTAAACTAAATTGCATTTTGCAATTGACTGGTGGTGATTTTGTCAGTATCGATGATGTTCAGATGGTGTTCAAGATGTTTTGGGACTGTGCTCGAGGCAACCTATTATTATTGGTACTTTGCCTTTTGTTGTGACAGTTTCTATTTCTATTTGCAAATCATTTTGTTTTCTTCTCTTGTTCTTTCTCTTCTCTTCTGCTATCTCCAGGTACTGGGACATCCACTATTCAGCCTTTTTTTGGGGTAATCTTTCTTATCAACAATTGTTGAGTTTGGAGTGTTATGTGGTGGGTGCTTGTTATGTGTTGGGTGAGAACTTTAGATTATTATTACTATTATTACTACTACTACCATTATTGTTATTATTATTTTAAGCATTAAAATTAAGATGCTTACAATTTCCTATAGAAGAGAATATACTCAGGAGTGAACTGTGATTTCTTGATGCTCTCTAAGTTTGGTTGTTTGCTTGCAGACATTTTATTGCCCAACTAGGTAGCATCATCAGTGCTAGTGAGTCTGGGTCTTGCTTCCTGTTTATATACATTTAATTTATTAATTTTAAATTTAAATAATAATGTCTTGCCCTCTTTGATTTCAAGCTTGTTCTTGGTATCTCAACACCTTTCTTTTAAATATCTTTCTTGTAGCTTTGAAGTTATTGCCACAATCCAGCAGCTCCTTCCCCAACAATATTCTTGTTCAATCCAGGAGTCAGACTATTCACAATTTGCAGACCGCAAAGTTCAAATTTCACACCTTTATGACACATTACCTTGGCCTAACTTTGGTCCCCAGCCAGATCTAACTTAATCATTTTTACAGTGAATCTGAGATTCAATATGCCATCATCATTAACTGGAAAAAGATAACATTGGAAAAGAACCAGGAAGGGATTCAAAGCAGACTAAGGCATTTCTGGACTAAGAAGAGAAAATATCCTTAAAAACCAAGGAGATCTAATCAAATCTTTCTCTTTTTTTTCCTGCTCTCTGACTGCCTTCCTTTTTAATACGGTTTCAGTATAAACATAGCAATAGTATACAAAATTAATCAGTTGAAGATTTTTCAGTGATCTATAGTCCTGAAGAGTCTTATATTCAGTATTTTTCCCAATAAAATTTAGGATGAATAATGAAAAAAATATTAACATATATTTTAAATGATATATGATATGCAGACCCAATGGACTGTTATAAGACATTTTTCTCTTTCTCTCTCTCATTCTCTTTCTATCTCCTCTCTCTTTCCCTCCATATCTCTCTCCCTCTCCCTCTCTCTCTCTCTCTCCCTCCCCCCTTCTTTTTCACACACACAAAATGCCATACATCCAGCACAGACACCAACATTTTGGAAGTAAGCCCAAACTTCCTCATAAATTTGCGAGAACTATGTAGTCCTTATACCAGTGTGGCATCTCTTTATTAGTAATTAAAGCAGCCTAACTTTTTGTAACCCTAAAAAAAAAAAAAAAAATAACCACAGCTGTAAGTGTCACATTAACCTTAAAGGGGAGGTCCTTAAGGTAGGGGTGCCTTTTCTTCAAGCTAACCTGGATGCATTAGAAAAAAAGGCAGAGAGATATGGACTTCGGACGTGGTCCAAAACATTTCTTCAAAGCCTGCACTTGCAAAGACCTTTATGTTATTTTGTACATCTGGAAAACACAGCAAGAGACAACAAGGGAAACAGCAAGTGTCAGAGAGAATAAAACAGCACGTGAATCACTGGTCAAAATACTTTGTTCCTTTTCTAAGATGTTATCCCTGGCAACAAAAATGGCCTGAAGTAACTTGAAGGGTTACAAAACTTTGTTCTTCCTCCTCTTCCTCCTCCTCCTCTTTGTGTTTTGTTTTCTTGTGCAATGTCAAAAGGAGATGCCCCCCCCACCCCATTTTCCCTTGTTGCTCTGAGCTGGATGGGAGAGAATTATTAATTAAAAACCCAAAGAAATCATTTCTTGCACATTAGGCCCAGCTCATTTTAAAGACATTCCAGCCGGCTACTCCTTCACAGCCAGCGTCTGAAATTGCTAGTTTGTTTATTGCTAAGTTTAGCCAAGAGGATGAGAACCTAAGCAACAAATATGCCTCTGGTCAGCCTCCCCGCTGCCTATCTGCCTTTCTCCTCCCCCAATTCCCGCTCTCCCAAACACCAACCCTTTCGGGCTCCTCTGTAAACAGCATAAATCCATAGGGACAAAAGAGGAGGGAAGATTAGAAGCTTTCGCAAGTGATTTGGCCTGTTGGCTTTGAATACAATACACATATGTGTGTGTGTGTGTGTGTGTGTGTGTGTGTTGTGTGTGTGTATTGTATTCAAAGCCAACATACATATATATGATATTCAGCTTTGTTCGGGTATTTTCCCATATCATTATAGTTGTGCTTTTAAAGTTGTTGCTACAACTTAAAAACACAACTATAATGACGTGGGAAAATACCTGAACAAAGCTGAATACCATACATGTAAGTACCCGCAAAAACGTAAGAATATATATATATATATATATATATATATATAATATATATATATTATATATATATATATATATATATATATATATATATATATTTTGTGCTGTTTGGCTTCCTTCGGGTATTATCCCACGTCATTGTAGTTCTTGTTAAAGTTGTAGCTCATGTAGTTCTGTTAAAGTTGTAGCAACGTTTTCAGCAGAATCTCATCTTGCCATCATCAGGCTCCTGACCCACATACAAACTCAGTACAGAGCCTGATGATGGCAGATGAGATTCTGCTGAAACGTTGCTACAAACTTTAACAGAACTACAATGACGTGGATAATACCCGAAGGTTTTAAGTTTTCGCGGGTACTTTACATGTGTGCTGTTCAGCCTCCTTCGGGTATTATCCCACGTCATTGTAGGTGCTTTTAAAATTGTAGCAACGTTTCAGGCAGAATCTCATCTGCCATCATCAGGCTTCTGTACTGAGTTTGTATGTGGGTCAGGCATCACAGTCTGTGATACAAACTCAGTACAGAAGCCTGATGATGGCAGATGAGATTCTGAGAATGCTAAACTTAACCATTAACTTAATTCAGGGCAGTTCTCTCCTAAAAAAAATCAGTGGATTTCATTCAGACATTCCTGAATGCTCTAGAACAGGCCTATCAAACTCCCAGCCCATGAGCCGGATCCAGAGGTGTTATTCAGCAGGTTCTGACCAGTTCTAGAGAACCAGTAGCAGAAACTTTGAGTAGTTTGGAGAAATCAGAAAATGCCACCTCTGACTGGCCTCACCAACCCCATCTATCTTCTGCCTCCCATTGAGTCCCAGCTGATTGGCTGGATCTTCTTTGGTTGCCCTGCAAAGGAAAATGGAGCTGGAAAGCAGGTTGGTGGGGTGAGGAAGGAATGGGGATTTTGCAGTATCCTTCCCCTGGAGTGGGGTGGGAATGGAGATTTTATAGTATTCTCCCCCTGCCACGTCCACCAAGCCATGCCCACCAAGCCACACCACGCCCACCAAGCCACGCCCACAGAACCAGTGGTAAAAAAATTTGAATCCCACCACTGGCCAGTTCCATCACATGCTGGTCATGCCCAAACCCAGTTTTCCCCTTCAGCGAAGGGGGAAAAAGTCCCCATATGTTATGTGAAGTCACCGTGACAATGTGAGTTTGACACCCTTGCTCTGGAACAGTGTTTCTCAACTTTGGTGGCTTGCAGATGGATGGATTTCAGTTCCCAGTGTTGAGGTCCACTTGTCTTCAAGCCACCAAAGTTGAGAAACACTGCTGTAGCATAAGCCCTCAGCTAGCCTTCAAGTAGTTAAGATGTTAATCTAATTAAATTGATGGTATTTAAGAAACTCAATGTCTGTCATGGAAAAAGAAAATGTAAAAAATCCAATCACATCTGTACTGATGACATGGCTCAACCCATATTGACCAATCCTGTTGCTATCTTATTCCTTCAAAAATTTAAAGCATACAGTCATTCTCACCCCAGGTGCTAATTCATTTTAGCCAAGTTAGCTCAAGGCTGTCTTTCCATTAAAGAAATGAAGGATGGTTACATGACTTACCATCTTGTTTTACAATCCTTGAAGTTGGTCATTAAGACAAACATATATTCAAGCATTGTTTCATTACAGGCATTTAATGCCTGTAATGTCTAGGATTTTAGCATGTTTAGCATTTTTATTTAAATTTATTATTTGTTTCTGAATTGGCATGCATTCTCATGAAAAGAAACCCATGTTGGCATGGGCAAGTTTTATGCAAATCTACGGCTTAATATGAAATCTCTATATGACATGAGAAAGAGTGAAGATCAATGGATGTTACCTCTGTGGTTGTAGGTCCAAGACTAAAGTGAATTAAAAGTGAATTTCGCAGTTCTATCACCACTGGACTTTGTAACCTACCATTGTTTATTTGTTTGCTGAAAAGGAAACACTATTGGAAGTGGTGTGCAAACCATGTGCAAATAATTTCCCAGCTTTGGTGCATTGTTTTTAAATCCATGGTAAAAATAAAAGTAGCACCCTATTTGAGGAATGAAGCTAAGTTCTTTAAAGCTCATTCATAAACCAAATAGCAGACTGAGAAGGTTGTAAATGGATGAAAGAGTGCTGAGATCCAGATCAGGAGGGAGCAAAACACTAGAATCGTGTTTGCACAACAATGGAAAAATGAAGAGATCCCTACTGATGAAAGTGTAATAATAAAATATTAGAATGTGCAGAAATTGATTGATAAACACTTAAAATTAAAGAGAAGGAAGAAACAGAATATTTTTAACATGGGATTTGTTTTACCAATGGCTAACTAACAGAAACAGAAGTTAGAAATATAAAAGCTAAAGAGAAGGATTAATTATATAATGAAAATTTACTAAAATGGATAAGCAAATACTATTATATTATTATATGACTATTATTGTTATGATTATCATTATTATTATCTCAAAATTAACTGAACCCAGACAACACACTGTTTATGTAGACATTGAATTTTATGTTTAATAAAAAGAAAATCTAAAAAGAAGAAGCAAAACCCTGTTTACAAGTCTGACTCTAGATAAGAATGTTTTCCTTGCTGCAAACATTTCAGATGAAATTTCATGAAATCATGACCTCGCTTTCTATCCCCTCTTCCATGCAGTTTTTTTCTTCCTGGCTCCCCAGATGAAATGCAGAGGGCTTATTTAACCAAATTCAACATCAACTATGGGAGATGGAACCTTGTAAAAATCCAAACTGCAAGTTCTGCAGGTGAAAAAGGGTTTCCCAAGGTTCAGCGGCTGACTTTCACCATTATGCTTTGAGTTTCACTATTTTGAGCAATTCCTTTAAAACACTACATCATCAAGAAACAGCATACACAATTCAAAAGACTGGTTCTCATTCACTTTCTAAACCCGGCACCTTCAAAAGCCTGCAGGACAAGGCCAATGAAAAATACAAAAGAGAAACATGGCAAAATTTAGTTTTGATGCAACCTTGTGACCTACAAAAGGAAACAACTTAGTTTAGGGAAGTAAGGGAAAGAAGTACTGTATGTATTGTACACAACAGATGGCTGAGTCAAATGGGGCCAGGACAGAACGTGGCCTGAAGGAAGACGGCTATTTTTCTTTGGTTCTGTGTACATTCCTAATTCCCCTTGCAAGGAAAGATTTCCCCTTGTCATTGTGCAGACCTTTATTTGCTTTTTTTGGTTCTCTCTCACACTTTGAATTATCTAAAACAGTCTTATATAACCTAGCATCTGCTAGATGTGTTTGGACTGGACTTCCTATGATTCTGGTGTAATATGATCAGGGGTGGGCTTCAAAAATTTTAGCAAAGGGTTCTCTGCCCGGTTGCTGGGTGGGCATGGCCATGGTGGGTGTGGCCTAGTCGGCCTCCTGCACCATGGCTGGGGAGGCATTTTTGCCCTCCCTGGATCCGGAGGCTTTCCTCGAGCCTCTGAGAGGGCGAAAATAGTTTTCCCAGGCTCCGGAGTCTCTCTGGAAGGCAAAAACAGGCCCGATTTACAGCCTTCCTGAACTTCTGGGGGTGGGGGGGCGTTGTTTGCCCTTCCCGAGCCTCCATGCATGCCCTGCACTTACCTGCATCCAAAACAGGCCATGTGGGGACTCCTGGGAGGGGAGGGGCAGGGTGGGTGGCACCAGCCAGGAGTGGGATTTGGGGTTTCTCCAAACTGCAAGGAATCTTAGCTAGGGGCTCTCCCGAACCCCTACGAACCCCCAGCAACCCACCCCTGAAGATGATGTATTATGTTTAAGACTGCCTTCACTGGGTGGAGAAAACATCTGTACACTATTGTTATTGACCCAAGATCTGGCTATCTTTAAATAAAGAACATATCTAATCTCTGGAACTGATTATCAACAGATGAAGTGCTCACCAATTTGAATGATTTTAGAGGAGAATTGACATAATGATGGAGGAGAAAGCTAAATTGGCTACCTTACATGGTTTTGAAGGATTTTTTTTTTAACTAAGAAGTCATTAGAACTAAAAGAATATTTCATAAGAGCAATTATAACAAAATTGGATGAGTATCCATAAAAGACATATTTCAAAATGACATGAGGTAGGAATTCTTGGACTAGTACATAAAAGGAACAAGCCTAAGGAATTTTGCCTGTTTTAAAAGCACAAGAGGGGAATAATCTTAAATCGTAATAATATGAACCCTCTGCTGTTTTTAGGAATGCAAAGAGGATAGAAGTAATTTGGAGATCTAGAGCGGGTGAACTGATTTTTTTTAATTGCTGGAGGCCATTTCAGAACTAACAGATTCTAGCTCCTTCTGGTATCCTATACATAATACTTAGTTGAGGAATGACTTCACTCATTCATATCCCAGGAGAAATAATGCCTTGCCTGGAATGCATAGAAACCTAGCCTTTCATCTTATTATTTCTTCAAGTGGAGAGAAATTGGTTGACTAGATGGGGGTGGGTGAGCAAGGGGAAGCCGGGGATCATGCTGCAAAAATTATCTTCAGCTCAAAATTAAACCTGTCTATCCAACCTTTGGGTCACGTTTGACCCAAACTAGGTCATCTGCAACATGGTTAAAATTACCTCGAGGCAGCAAAGTTATAAGGCATTAAGCTAAATCCATCTATATTCCAATTTCTCTGCCAGGGCCTTTTCACAAACACAAGAGTCCTGATCTGAGGGTAATTAATCAGCAAGAATTCCTTTCTGCCGCTGCTTGCAGAACTCTTTAATCCAATCGGTGACATGGAAACTGCATCATTGAAAGCCACCAAAAGATATTTCTTTGCCAACTCTAGCGGATGATGATCTGGTTTGATTTAGTGCTCATCTAATGGGTTGATGTAGAAAATAAACAGGAATGAAATAAACAAAACCCTTATTTTGGCCCCATTCCATCCCCAAGCTGGAATTTTCACTGGTAGATAGCCTAACAGATTACACTGCAAAAGAATGAACAGCACTATCAAGGTGTACAGTAGATGGAGGCTAAACCTTGATGGGTATAAGTGGTAGCTTACCCTTATGGTCAATAGCAGGCTTAGAAAGTAAATGGCAGGGACAATAAAAATCTAAAAATGGTACTCAAAGGCCTTATTTTGAACACTGTGATTATTAATGCACTTTTTTTGTTTATGTTTGCAGTGTCCTCTCAAAATTTTGAAAATCGAAGACAGAGTTTTCTGATGATCTGAGGCTCGAAATCAGTTGAGTAGTAATCAATCAGCAGTCTACATCCAGAATGATTGAGAATATGTGTACAATTTAAATATTCCAATGCCCTGTTTAAATGCTATGTATTCTTTCATCTTCTACATAATTAGAGGCCTCCTCTCAACTAAGTTATTCAGAGGAGAGGATTAGTTATCAATTTTAAGGTCATTGCCTACCCTAGGAAAGACACAGATCCCAATGGATTGCATTTCCCATCCTTCCCCACCGCTGTTTAGGTTAGCTGCAATTTATGGCATTTGTAGTTAACCTTGGGAGACTATTATCATAGTAGACTATGGAGGCACATTGAATAATCACTCAGAGTCAAACAACTGGGACTTGCCTCTCAACAACATTTACCTTTAGCTAAACTTTCTCCCTGTCATTCAATTACCATTTTGTTGAGTTGAGATGGCAGCCTCAGTCCATAACTCAAGCTGGCAAGACTGAGCTGAAAGACAAGAGCGACAGACAGTCTAAATAGCCATAAACCTGGGGTTACAGATACCAGGCAGTCACAGCACTTGTCTTGTCCAAGATGAATAATTACACACACGCACACCCCAAAATGAAGATTGCTGCTATTCTTTGTGTGGCCCTGCCACAGGCTAGTGCAAGTTGCATAAATACCTTGGTTTAGTCTAGCCTAATCCAAACAAACGAGGGATGCATAGACTCATCACATGGCTGGTCTCCTCTCCAATAGGCCTTGGTTTTGCTGCAAACATCGGTTGCTTTTTCTCCTGGTTGCTCTTCAGATGGAAATAACATAAACAGCTATGCAGGAAGCACGTTCATGATACATCCCACCCCCCTTTTGCCATTCCGTTCAGCAACACAGCACTAGCAAAGAGATGCATTAACCACAGAGAAAAGAGAAGCATTTATTCCAAAAAAGCAGCACCATTTCCTTTTAAAAATTAATTGTATTAATTGCTATTGCTATTCATAAAAATAGCAAAATCTTGGAAAAATTCATTGTTTTGCTATTTCTATTAACTCATTCAAATCAATTACAAGCAAATTGCTTTCTTTCTTAATTCGTATTTTCTATCCATCGCTTGGACAGAGTGGAAAAGGAGAGAACTCCACTGAAACTCAGTTGGAAAGTATTCAGTTTGATTCTTCTCTTTCCCTGGCTTCAGATGCAATGATAAAAGAGTGATTTATTGTCATGGGCTAAATCATGGGCTTCAGACCAACTCTGCTCTGGTGTTTTCCCTGGAGGAAAAGCCATAGTTTTAACTATCATTTTTACCTTATTGTAGTTTTAAATTATGGCTGAACCTGCATAAAATATACTTTCTTGAAACTATGATTCAGTAAAACAAGCCACTGACAAACCGTGCCTTAGGAAACCAATCAATACTAGCCAGTTTATGGTTCAGATTCATAAAACATAATTTAGTGAGAAAGAAAAGAGCTCCAATCTTCCCTGAAGATTCCCTGTATCTGGGAAGATACATCAGGAGAATGGAATGGAAGTCTAAAATTAATAACACAAGAGTATCATTTATTGTAACTTTCCAAATTATTAACCTCCGGGTTTCTTGAAATCATTCTCCTAAAATTCCTAGTCAACACGGTTCTTCAGCACTCAAATATCTGGTTCGGTATCATATTAAGGTTGATTTATTTGTAGCTTAATAATATCCATAACTCCTTGTTATGGCATAGCACAATGACTAACCAGACTATAACAACTTATTTAGCAAATCATATTTTAAAAAGGTGTGTGTGTGTGTTTCTTTTCAGACTGTGAGCTTAGAATAGTGATTGTCTAATTTCTCATCTTTGGACCTGTGATCAACATCAAAGCAAGCAACAGTATTTCATAAACTGTCCCTTTCAAATCTTCAAGCACATAGATTCAATTTTTGTGGTGGACTTCTTTGGGGATACTAAGTTTTGAAGAAAAATATAACGCGCATCTTTACCAAATTGCTAAGAAAATGAAATAATTGGCCCCTTATTATGCAGGATTAGACAATATGGTGTCTTCCAGATTTTTAGAACTAAAACTCCCATCAACACAACCAGCATGAAAAAGGCAATATATAGGATTCTCCATTCATAAGACTCTGGAGGACATTAAGTTGTTTATTCTAATACTTACTTTTTAAGAAAAGAAAGCTAGGGATTTGCAATTTGTATTGGCCGATAGTCATACCTGAACTGTGTAGCAAGGGCAATTCCATAAATTGCCATATTTATTTAAAAAGAATCTGAGATACAAAGGGAATGAAATGGATATCTTGGTCTATACTTCAAAACTACAAAAGACCACCATGAGAAGGTGGTAAGCTATTTGCAACACCCAGGCTACATTTTTTGCCCCTGTAGAAGAGGTTGTAGGGAGTAGTATACAAGCCCAATGTCTCCAGGAAGTACTAATCGACTAATAATTAAGTTCACAAGACATGTTAAACCAATAATGCAAACATTGTACAATTGCTTAACATAAAATTGGACTCAGCCAATGACCTTGAGTCATTGCTTGGGAGGAGAAACAAGATTTGAAGAGTGTCTTTAGTATAAATTATCAGTGACCTTTGTACTTCAGTGCAAACATAAGTTCGCTTGTTCAGAAGGGAATTTTACGAAAAATATTTAGAAGAAATCCAAAGCTGTGAAAAATATTCATCTGCTGCTTTGGACGTGCATTTATCCGTTTCCCCATGTTATGTGCACAAGAACTGCTTGTGCTTAATTAATATGATTGCAGGAAGCAAAAAATTGAACCATGTACAAAGCAGATTCTTATTTTAATAAACATATCATGACTGAGCTATCAGTCCGCTTTCCTTTACAGCCTTGATTTATCTGTCACTCTGTTTTTCAGATTTGATTAATTGGCCAATTTCTTTTCAGTGTTTGATTTATCAGTCAATTTGTTTTCAAGATTTGATTACAGCACATTTTGGATATATTTCTAAATATCATAACATATATCTACTATGGATGTTTAAGGTCTGAATTCCCCCCAAAACTTCCTCATTCGATAATTCTTAATTCCTATCTGGAGCCTGTCGCTATTATACATGAATATAATCAGAATCAGATGAAGCAACCAATTACAGAAAGACATAAAATACAGTAGGTGCAGTTTTTAGAATAAATTGCACACCACAGTGTCTTAAACAGAACTGGGAGATTTATTATAAGGCATTAGCACAAACTAGGCACATTTCAATGCTGGTTTCAATGTTTTCCTACATTGGCAGAAGCATACTTCAGAAAAATAATGAAAAGTTTGTTTATTCTCTGTATTGAGCATTTACTCAGCACATCAGCAAGATATCAGCCTGCTCTACCCAAGAACATTTTTTGGGGGGGAGGGGTGAGCAGTCAAGCCCTCCCTCTCCCTCTCCCTCTCCCCCTTTTTTTTTTTTTTACAAACCAGTGAGATATTTATATCACCTAACTGCTTCCAAATTCCAGAGAGCCCTCACATTAACATGCTTCAACACTCTCCCCACAGCAGTTCTAGAGAGCCGATACAAAAAATTTCCCTGTGAGCTAAGACTGTGCCACAGTGGACAAGGGGCTATTGAAACGACAGCTCCTGTCCTGCTATCCTGTAAACCTCTATAAGGACTCGAGGAGCCAGTGGCTGGTAAAACACCCAGAAAATTCGGATTTTTAAAAAATGTGTAGTGGTTATCAGTTCAGCATGATTCAATCTCCTGGAACATAGCTAAATTTTGTTATGCGATTTATAATCCTAGGCAGATTTTTATTATTCACTGAATAATAAATTCATAAATATTCATTATTCTAATGTTTATCTTGTTTGTTTTTATTTTTAATGTGTTTCTGCTTGCAGTTCTGATCAGTAACGATAATAAAAATTCTATTCTGTTCGCTCTTCTCTTCTCTTCTCTTCTCTTCTCTTCTCTTCTCTTCTCTTCTCCTCTCCTCTCCTCTCCCCTCCCCCTCTTCTCTTCTCTTCTCTTCTCTTCTCTTCTCTTCTCTTCTCTTCTCTTCTCTCTTCCCTTTCCTTCCATTCCATTCCTCTTCTGTTGCTTTTTTACTTTGAAAGACAAAGCAAGTACAGAGGTAGTAGTTTTATACCCCTAACATGATATAATTAGAATTATTTCTTTAGTGAACCTGTATCCAAGGGTAATATTCTCATACTAAGAGCAGACCCACTAAAATCACTTGTTGTTTCCACTAGTTTTTCCCTATGACCTTCACAGGACAAAAAACCCAATGAAGCAGAGTACCGAAGGGGAGGAGAGCCAACTTTTACTGTCAGATGGGGAAAAGACATAGAAGATGTGGTCAAGAAAAACTCTGAATTTGATCTAATTTTAGTTTGTATTCAACTCAATAGTGTACTGCAGTTACTTTTATATCAGTTGAATATTCTAGCAGAAACTTTTCCAAAATTCTAAGGCAGAAAAATGCAAACCTGGACCTTCACCTTGCATTCTCTTGATCTAACATCAATTTTCTAATTTTTCCATCATAAGGAGAGCTATTGAGTTTAAGTTATTTTTATCAGAGGGAATATTAATCCAAGCAACAGACACTAGCAAAGATATTCTCCATCTACCCTTTCTGTTTCCAAGTCCATTTCATTTGTACTGCATTGCAGTGTCAAAAAAGGTGACCCCCCCCAAAACCCTGCCAAAGTGATGTCATTCTGCCCTAGAGGGGAGCACAGTCCCAACTAAGCAACTACTAATGACATTGACTGATGTGGTTGCTGTTACTACAGTGCTGAAGTTTCTACATTGCAATGTAGCTTATAACCAATGGGGAAAGAAGACTTCCTCAAACCAGCAGCTCCAAATCACTTATTAATAAATATGGATCCTGATAGCAACAGCAATACACTTAAACTTATATACCGCCCAATAGTGTTTTACAGAACTCTCTGGGCAGTTTACAGAATCAGTATATTGCCCCCAACAATCTAGGACCCCATTTTACAAACCTTGGAAGGATGGAAGGCTGAGTCAACCTTAAGCCTCATCAAGATTGAACTCCAGACTGTGGGCAGACTTTGCTTACAATATTGCATTCTAACTACTGTGCCACCAGAGCTCTTATATATTTTATAACAGTAGAAAGTAGCATATCTCTCCAGAATATTTTTCCTAACTTCAACAAGAGGACAGGGCTGCAAAGCAATGGAGATATGGGAATTCCCCTGGTATGGGTAGGATATGTTACACAATCCATCTTTTTCATACCTATGTAATCCTTCAGTCCTGACTTGTGGACCATCACTAGAACAAACAGTTCACTACTAAAATGAGGAAGAATTCAATGGTATGTAGAACACAAATCCTACCTACATTGCCATCCAGTATTATATTTCTGATGTATTTTCAGTGGAATTTCCATATTTCAATAAGCCAGAAATGTGGACTTTAAAATCATGAGTAGATGTTCTCAGGATTCCATGCCACAAACCATGATTACACCATTACATATAAGGCAACTATAGGAATGTAGAAGATTTCAAAGAACTGGCTGGTTTCTTTCAAATGCTATGAGAGACCATCTTCTATTCATACAGCACTCTTTCTAGCTTGCACGCTTTTATAAATCAGTTACAGGACAACATTATATATTTTGTGATGGCCCATCTGCTATTGCAGCTCTGTAGATGCTGCTACTAAAACTTCTGTGGTCACATTTTTGTTTCTCTGTCTTTTTACACCGAAGACACACAGCTGGGAGGCAGGCTTTGCACATGGAACTGTTGTATAAAAAGGACAGATCATGGCTCACCTCCAACTTAAAGTCCACTAGATTGCAGCACAGTCCCCTTCTTCCCAGTGGCAATGACTCAGAAATCAAGGCCTGATCCAAAGTCCATTGAAGTTATTGAAAGAGGGAAAAAAAACCCTCCTTGGCACTAGCATTTTTTGGACCTGTTCCCAGATCCACCAATTACCTCAATTCTTATCTTTCAGATAGCAATACTTTGATTCAGTGCCTCAAAAAGGAGTCCAACTTCCTTTGTTTCCAAAGTTGCAAATTAATTATCCCCTTCAATGCTTTTCAAAACTTATTACAGGTAGTCCTTAACTTACAACAATTCAGACAGTGGCCATTCAAGTCACCTCAGCACTGTTAAAAGTGACCTTTGACCATTTTTCATATTTACGACCTCGTAGTATCCCCATGGTCTTGTGATAAAAATTCAGCCGCTTGGCAATTGACTCATATTTATGACGGTTGCATTGTCCTGGAGCCATTTGATTCCCTTTTGAGACCTTCTCACAAGTCAAGTTAATGGGGGAGCCAGATTCACTTAACTGTATTACTCACTTACAACTGCAGTGATTCACTAAACAACTGTGGAAAGGAAGGAAGCAAAATGGGGCAAAGCTCACTTAACAACATAAATTTTGGGTTCAATTGTGGCTGTAATTTGAGGACTGCCTGTATTTTTTTTAAATTTAATTGATTTTTCTCACCATATTTTTCTTAATGATCAGGGATCTAGTATCAGGGATGCCAGAACTTGACTTCCCAGGGAAACAAAATACAATGATCACCATCTGCCACCAGAAAATATTTTAAAATATAAATGGGTATAAAAGCCCAATTTGGCAATAGTTCTATAAGAACTAGTTTACTGCATGATATATTTGATATATTCTAAAATGTATACCTAATTCCATTTTTGTTTCCTTTAGCATTTAGCTTTTCTTCCCTTTGCCATCTAAACATTTTTTACATCATGTTGATGTACCTATAACATCTGCAGCAGAAAATCAAATGCTTCCACTGGAGATATAATGGGCTTTTTGTGGATTGGAAAACAGAAGGATGATTTGCAAAAGGTTACATACACAAAGCATCTGCACATTCTTCCATAACCCAGAAAATGAGCAGTCACCTCCCTGTCCTTGTAATCAGCAGAATAATCAAGAGATCTCCAATACATTTAGAGATAAAGAAACATATCCAGCATCCCATTGCCAGTTTCCTTTTCACAAAGCCCATGCAAAGAGAATTCCATGATAAGCAATAGTTTGGGCTATAAGAAGACTACTTAAATTTTAAAAAGGAGCTTCAAAAGAAAAACACCATCTAGAATACAGTAGAACACTTTATTGGCCAAGTGTGATTGGACACACAAGAAATTTGTCTAAGGTGTATAAGCTCAGTCTACATGCAAAGCAACAAAGGAATAATAATCACAATGATTCCAATAGACTAGTAAAGAAGATGGGAAGGATAATAATACTACTTCAGCCATACAACATAGATAGATATAGTTAGACATAACACAGGTCTTATGTAGTGGTAATTAGATGTTCAGCAGAGCGATGGCAAGGAGGAAAAAAATGTCTTTGTATCTAGTTGTTTTGGCATGCAATACTGAGGAGTTGAAGCAGTTTATGTCCAGGATCTGAGGGGTCTGTAGATATTTGCTCAGCCCTGTTGCTGGCCATCTTCAGTATATATGTCCTGAATGGAAATACCATCAAAACACCATCTAAGCTGGCAACATTGAGTTTTTGAGTGGAAGAATACTGAGTTTTCAGATATTTTTTTGATTTCTATATGCTTATTTTAAAAATGTAAACTGACATTTCATTTCTGCCAATGCTACAGGCCTACATGGTAGAATTTAAGAAGAAGCCTGTTCAATGTTTACATTCCGTGGAAGAGGTTCTTGTGTTCACTCACACTTAAGCACAACAGTATCCTTTCCATTCAGAATTGCCTTATTTTGATGCATATCTTTCTTCCCTCACTCTCTCTACTTGCAAGCACAGATAAAGAACTATGACAAAAAAATCTGCATTTCTCCAGAAACACATTCATAACTCCATCTATATATTTTTAAAAATAATAATTAAAGCTTGCTGGCTTTTTAATTTTTTTCAAGAGTGCTCAGAAAGGGCAATTCAGCTAAGATACAGAAAGAAACCCATCAAACCATGGAAAAAACAGTGTTGTGTGTGAAATGGCAAAAGGATGAGGTAATCTTTTGATAGAGAATGATTTCAATAACATTTTTTAAAATTCAGATTCCAGTTTACAACTTTTGGATGACCAAATTATTTCTTAGGGTTCTGAACTCCCTTTCCTAATCTCTTCCTGGATGTTCCAATGCATAACCATAGCTTTCCAGGTTGGGCAAATTCAAGGATATGGTTGAAAACATAATGATAATCAAAAGAAAGATTATGAACTATCTGAGACCATTATCAATTTTCATTACTCGGAATTATGCAGCAAAAAAGATTTTTTTTTTGCCAGGTTTTCATTAATCATGCCTATATTTAGAGATGTTGGGGTTTTTTTTGAACCTTTCAACTTTGGTATCCTTTTCCAAATGCAAGTACTTTTCCAAGCCATTTTTACAAGTGCTAGATGCATTTGGGACAGGGTGGCTCAATGGATAAGACATTGAGCTTGTCAATCAGAAAGGTTGGAAGATCTGCAGTTCTAATCCCTAGTGCCACATAATGGAGTGAGTTCCCATGACTTGTCCCAGCTTCTGCCAACCTAGCAGTTCAAAAGCATGTAAAAATGCAAGTAGAAAAATAGGAACCACCTTTGGTGGGAAGGGAACAATGTTCCATGCACCTTTGGCGTTTAGTCATGCCGGCCACATGACCACGGAGAAGTCTTCGGACAATGCTGGCTCTTCGGCTTTGTAACAGAGATGAGCAACACCCCGTAGAGCCGGAAACGACGAGCACATATGTGTGAGGGGAACCTTTACCTTGAGATGCAGTTATCTCTACATCATGACATATGAACTTTTGAAGTTTAGATTGCATTACAAGATTCAGAGAGAGAAAAATGTGGTTCGGCATACAAGCACATTCCACTTCATCTATATATTCAGGCTTTGGCAAATTAGGCAATTCCATGTTAAAATGTGAAGCAAATACCTTCTTATGATGGCCATAGTTGTAATCCCTAATCATAGTTAGCAGTCTGACAAATGCATTCTGAACTCACAGTAGTTTTTAAATGATCTTTTAAATCAATCTAAATAAGGTACATTCCTCTAACTAAGAGCTACCAGTGCATGACAATCTGAAGCCAGAGACTAGTTTATCATTTTCTTTTACCTTAGGTATTTCAGTGGCCTGGTGTTGGTTGGAAAATTGACAGGTTAGAAGAAATAGGGTGAGATATTAGTCAAATAAGAAATGGATAACCAATTTGATTCACCATTAAAAAAAAATTCTAGAGGAAGCAGCTTACATTTTCTGTGATCTCAAAGAATTTTGAAGACTACCCCCAGTTTCATTACTCATGAAAACATACAAATCCTCAGTGTAAGGGCTGCTTTGCTTATTGCATTTTAATTTGCACATGCATACTGAAGAAGTTAACAAGATTGATCTCTGAAATAGATCCAGAAGACAATTATGGATCAGAGAAATCTATCTAGGGCTCAACGGCCACCTGGAATTTAAACAATTTGAGGTGCATAACTTAAGACCTGAGAAGTTGCCCCTGAATGTCCCTTATTGTGACAGAGGAGACTATTACAGTTTACATTAATTTTAGTTTATGTCCTGCAGTTATTTCATAAACTTTTTGAAATAGGACCCTTCGTTATTCAGCCCTTGAGGATATGGACCCTTGGAGGACATTGTGCATTCCAATTTGCAACTATAAACCCTCTGTTAAATTTATAGGGTCCAATCTTCTCACCACCACCATTACCTTTGGATCAGAGGTGGTATTCAGCAGGTTCTGACTAGTTCTGGAGAACCGGTAGCGAACATTTTGAGTAGTTTGGAGAACCAGCAAATATCACCTCTGACTGGCCCCGCCTCCATCTATTCTCTGATCAGCTGGGTTTTCTTTCATTGCCCTGCACAGGAGAACGGAGCTGGAAAGCAGGTTAGTGGGGCGGGAAGAGAATGGGGTTTTGCAGTAACCTTCCCCATGGAGCAGGGTGGGAATGGAGATTTTACAGTATCCTTCCCCTGCCACACCCACCAAGCCACGCCCACAGAAACAATAGTAAAAAATTTTGAATTCCACCACTGCTTTGGATTCAAAATGCTGCAGCCTAGACAGAGGTCTATGAATCTTTATAATCAATGTAAAGCTCATTTGGAAAAAAAAAATGCTGCGTGGCCCTATATTAACTGAACAAAGACAGAGCTATTAGTATAGTTCAGTATCAACCAAGTTTATCTATATATCCTGGACTAATATAAGAAGCAGGCTTTAGTGCACAGAACTCTCAAATTTTAGAGATTAGCATTTCAAGATAAAATAGCTTTAAGTTGTATCTTTTGAGAAAGCAGACGTTAAATAAGGTATTTAAATCCAAGCATTTGATTTTCTTTCGTAAAATATGAAAACAGGAGAGATGGATGAAACAGATAATATAGACAAAGGCTGAAGGGTGATAAGATAGCAGTCTTCACAGTAAATGGCTAAAGGGTTATCACATAGGAAGAACAAGAGATTATTTTCTATGGCCCCAGATGGCCAATTCAGAAACAGTGGACTGAAATGACAAGGAAGTAAATTCAGGCTATATATTGGCAGGCACTTCTTCACAATTTGAGCCAATGGAACAGGTTGCCACCTAAAAGCAATGGCACCTAGACTTATACACCACTTCATAGTGCTTTAAAGCTTTCTCAAAGCAGTTTACTAAGTCAGCATATTGCCCCCAACAATCTATTTCCTCGTTTTACTGACTTCAGAAAGATGGAAGGCTGAGTCAACCGTTAGCAGGTTAGGATCGAACTCCTGGCAGCAAGCAGAGTTAGTCTGCAATACTGAATTCTAACCACTGCACCACCAGGGTTCTTAAAGGTTTCAAACAGCAGCTGGATGGTATCCATCAGAGATTCTCTAGTGGACCTGAAGAAGGAATGGGAATAGATGACCTCTCAGATCCCTTTCAACTCTATTCATCATGATCTATCCCACATGACTGGAATCAGGAGCAGCACCTGTTTACATGTAGTCTCAAGGGCATCTAATTGCTCCCTGAATGGGAATTTTAGCAGACATGTCCCAATATACCTCAAGACCTCGAATTCATAAAGATGGATTCTTCAAGGATATGAAAGAACCGTATATAGTTCTTTGCTACAGCTACTTTCCCATTAACCTGTGGAATAGGATGGAGCGTCTGATCACCTTATAGCGAGAGCAGAATTCAAGCCTTTGTTTTGTGTCATGTAAATCATCCCTACCTGTTCTCCTGAAACAGATATTGGAGGTGACAGCAATGTATAGTTACTTCTGCTGAGCTGCAGACCTAAGGGTTGATGATAATGATTTATTAATGAAAAGTGAAACCCATCTTAATTTTTACCTCACTGCTGTTGCAAGGAACTATGCATTAGAATCTATACCCCAAATAGGGAACAGATGCTGGCTGAATGGGATAAAAACACACCATGCGTGTGTGAAAACCTCACTATTATTTCATTGATTTGACACCATAAAAAAATTAGCTTTAATTTAGTTTCTGGTGAGAGTGAGTAGCTAAACCCTCATTAAAATGGTGGGAAGGCGGAATCAGTATGTTAAGCAGGGTACTATTTAAGAAGTGGGAGCATTACTTTCAACTACGTCTAGCTGAATATAGACATGGTTTTCTACTGGAAAATAAAAGCCCAATCAGTTGCATTTCAAAAGTCTGAAGAAATGAATACACTGCTTCTTGAAAGCTGTCTAAAGAATCTGTAGCGATTTTACTTCTTTCTTTTCTTTTTCTACGGTGCCTGATTGTGCCAAATAGTGTCATTTCTGAAAGAAATAATTCATATTTGGAAAAAGAAAGAAAGAAAGAAAAAGAAACGCATTTCCTTTGAATCTTAATGGCTTAAAGCAGCTTGAAGAAGAAAAACAGCCAAGAGACAAGCAGTCCAGAAATTTAAATCAGGGGGAACATGTTTAAAAAATAAGGAAATTGCCTGCATTTTCTCTGCAGTTACTGTTGAGAGGATAGAGTGAGAGAGAAAAAAAACTTTAAAGCACACAGAGACACTGGATTTTTCTCAGCTTGAGTTGCAAATACTGTCTTTTTCTTAATCATAATCTCCTTCCTAAAGGACTGGAAAAGTTCAATCACTGAGTAGTTGATGAACTTATCATTATTCTAAAGAACATGTAAACAAGTGAATGTGTGTGATACAAAGATTACCTATTATATAATCCAAGGACCAAAGTAATCCATCATTCTGTTCCTCAGTGTCCAGTTATGTTCATTCATAAAAGTTACAGAGCAATTGTCTTCTTCAACTCCTGTTATTTTGGCTATATTTTTTGGTAACATAGGAAGTCATAGATGACCATCAAGGCTAATAGCTACTGATAACCTAATTCTCCACAAATTTCTTCACTCTTTTAAAGTGACCTAAAAATGACTGTCACAGCCGGGGGCAGAGAATTCAGCAACTCAATTCCACACTGTATAAAAGAACCATTCAACCTGGGATATACAGACCAACACTGTCACCTTGAAATTGCTAAGATACATTATAAAGCGAACATAGAGTGTTATCCAAAAAGATCTCGTAGTTTTTAAGTGGTAGAAGACATGGTGCAGATGGATAAAAGATGCAAAAAAAAAACCATAGCAAAAATTTAGGGTGCTTGCCAATATGGAATGTCTGCTGAACTCAAAAAGCAATGCTAGTTATGGGTGTAGCAAACATCTGCTAAAGCAGGGGTCGCCAACCTCTTGGACCTCAGGGACCACCAAACTCATAATTTAAATCCCGCAAATCACTAATATGAATTTTGACTGATGGTAGGTGGCTAACCTTGGTGGGAGAGAGAGAGAGATTGTGTGTATATGTGAGAGGGAGAGAGGGAGAGAGAGAGAAAGAGAGAGGGAGAGGGAGAGTGTGTGTGAGAGAGAGATCTAACTGGAAAGTGGAAAGAAGCAGCCCGGTGGCCAGGTGAAGCATTTGGGTCACTTGGGGCAAGTTCCCCCCCTCCGCCCTTTCCCCCTCCCCTCACTACCTCGTGTTGTTCGCAATGCAAGTGACGCAGGCCGGGGGGGGCGCAGCCTTGTGTTCCCACGCAACCTGGATNGCAAGTGACGCAGGCCGGGGGGGGGCGCAGCCTTGTGTTCCCACGCAACCTGGATTAAGTGCTTTGGGGGGTGCTTTGGGGTTGACATTTCTCTGCTGATGACCAAAATTTTCTTGCAGGCCACCAGTGGTCCATGGCCCACTAGTTGGCACCAATGTGCTAAAGGATGCAGCTTTTCCTACAACACTGCTTGGATTTGTGAACAAATGGCATATAGAGCAGGCGATCCTATATGTTGTCATAAACCCAGTTCATGATGAGTTCTGGGAAGTAAATATAGGTAATCCTCATGCATAATTGAGCCCAAAATTTATTTTGCTCAATGAGGCAGTTGTTCAGTGAGTTTTGCCCCATTTAATGACCTTTCTTGATGCTGTTGCTAAGTGACTGACGGCCATTGTCAACTTAGTAACAATGGTTGTAATGCGAATCTGGCTTTCTCCTTGACTTTGTTTTTTAGAAGGTCGAAGGAGAAGATCACATGACTGTGGGACACTCCAACCATTATCAGTCTGAGCTAATTGCTGAGCATCTGAATTTTGATCATGTGACCACGGGGATGCTATAATGGTCGTAAGTGTGAAAAATAGTTGTAAATCACTTTTTTCAGTTCCATGGTCACTTTGAATGGTCACTAAATAAATGGTTCTAAGTCAAGGACTAGCTGTACAATTAAAAGGGCTAACCAGTGCCATAAACAGGATAAAGTTATGGAACATCTGGACATTTTAATCAGGCTAATCCAATATAAGAATGTCACAACCAGTTATAATGCATGCACCAAGAGGCAAACAGGGCAGGAAATCTTTCAATCCAAAGGTTTTTTCTGGAAGATGTCCCACTGCTTAATTTTTCCAGAAGAGAGTTCCTATTCATAATTTGAAAAGGGATACCTTGGACAACTGTGGCACCTTGTTTTCAACCAGTATTCTTTCCCAATTTCATTCACAACATTCAACAGAAAGCACTCCCCCCAAAATCCTCCCTTTGAAAAGGGTCTGAAAAAAATTAATGCGTGCAAAGCATCCTGATTTTCAAAGCTTCTTCCTTCTAAAAATTACAATTCAAAGTTTCCTGTAAAACCTACTTCAACTAAAAATGCACACTAGAATCGCATAACTGGCACAGAATACTAATATGGAAATGATTGTGGGTTGATTCAGGTAGAAGATATGGAATTGATTCATGCATCCTGCTGAACCATGGGCTAACCTTGATTTTTTTGAAAATAAATCACCCTGGCTGAGTTCATGCAGTACAACTAGCCAAACTAAACAAACCATATTATGGCTTAGTGAAGACTTCTCCAAACTGGATGGATTCCAAATACATGGTCTTAAGTTCTTAAGGTTACAGAATAAAAACTTTTATGAATGTACCTTATCCTACTCCCCAGAGTATAGCAAAGCAACTGAAAGCCCACTACAATGATGTGGGATAATACCCGAAGGAAGCTGAACAGCATCACACACACAACACACACACACACGGCACACCACAACACACACACACACATATATTATATATAATATATTTGTTTTTTTTAAGTTTTCCGCGGTACTTACCATGTGTGCTGTTTCAGCTTCCCCTCGGGTATATATCCCCCGTCATTGTACGTTGTGTCTTTTAAAAGTTGTACGCAACATTTCAGAAGAATCTCATCTGCCCATCATCAGGCTTCTGTATTGAGTTCGTTATGTGTGTGTATATAATAGTTCTGGTGGGCATGACTATAGGTGGTTGGGCGTGGCTTGGTGTATTGTGACTGGGTGGACATGGCTTGGTGGTCATGTTATTTTTTCGGTTGAGTGTGTCCAACTCCATATCTACTCACTCTTCAAAGGCACACATCTCCTTGCCTGGCCTCTTCATGACTGTGGGAATGCTGTCGTAAGTGTGAAAAAATGTCAAAGTCACTTTTTTCAGTGCATTGTAAACTTTGAAATGGGTCGTTCCCCACAGCAAAGTACCAGCAAAGGATGGGATAAAAAAACTCCAGGGACAGTTCCAGAGACAGGGAAGTCCTAGTTCTGCCAAGAAGTAAAAGGGTTAACAGAGAGGCAGTATTCTGTAAAGCAACACCAGAAGTGTTTTCCTTCCTGCCTTCCTTACAGGATTAGGCCAGTAATTTCTTCTAACAACTGGTTCTCCGAACTGCTTAGAACATTAACAACCGGTTCTAGTGAATAGGTGCGAACTGGTAGAATCCCACCCCTGGTTCAAGACCATGAGTTCAAGAAAGCCAGCATGGTGATTTTAAGCCAGTTACTGTCTCTCGGCCCAGGTCATCCCACAGGATTGTAGTTTTGGGGAAAAAAGGAGGAGAAAGTTGTTTATAGCAAAATTATAAAGACAGCCTTCTTGTGAATTGTGTTTCAGAAAAATAGCTTTACAATGTCCAGACAGATTTCTCTGGTCTCTTGCTGGTGATTAAGATCAACCTTGGTTGATCCTAAAGCTAAGCAGGGTCAGACCGAAGGGAATGCCTCTATTCTAAAAAACAATGGTAATCCACCTCTATATTGTTGCCAAGAAAACAACTTCCGTGCATCTAAGCAGACCTGGAATTCAGCTTGACTCAAGAAAGATTTTGTTTGATCTCATTGGCCCAGGTTTGGGGGGAGGAGGAGGAGGAGGAGGAGGAGGAGGAGAAATTGGAAGAGGTTGTTGTTCAATCTTGGTTAAAAACCATTGTCCTCTTTTTCTTTGCTAGGTGACTAAATGGGATGGTTGACAGTCACAGAGGAGATTACCAAGAAACGCCAGTTTAGTCCAGGCCCGTGATGGCGAACTTATGGCATGCATGCCGGAAGTGGCACACACTGAGCCATCTCTGCTATTGCCCCGGATCAGGTCCACTGATTGTCGGGTATCTGCCCAGATGTGGGGGGGGCCACAGAAGACACACACAGAAACGCAGAGGCATAAGGCACATGGGGGGGCATACACGCATGAGCAGAGGGAGGGGTGTCATGCACGCATTGCATTATTGGTGCAGGCATGCACGCACTTTTGGCATGTGACGATGAAAAGGTTAGCCATCACTGGTCTAGGCTAACCTAGGAAGCTGAACAAATTTCACAGATCAAGTCTCCTGGAACTGAAACTCTTGATAATGATCATTCTAACCCACTTTTCTTCTGTCTGTAATTGCAATTGTTCACACAATGTTCAACACAATTCCGTTGACTGGCATCATGAACTCTCCTTCCAAAAAGACATTGGAAATTTGTGTCACCACAGCATCAACTCCAGTACACTGCACAACTGTAGGAAACATTCAAACAGTCATCAATTCTTCCTTATCCAATCCCATGTTAAAGGTTTTAAAAATTGAAAGGAATCAAGTGGAGAATAAATATATTGGAGGAACTCAGGTAGAACATAAACCTATTCTCTCCACCTGATTTCCTCCAGGTCTGTGTGTATGTGTGTGTATAAATACACATACACACATTCTATTATTGCTTATTTCCACAGGATTTCAATCGTCAGCTCTTCTTTTTTTAAATGGAGCAAAAGTAAAAACTTCTGCATAACCATTTTCTGCCACTTCTCCAACTAATTTATTTCCTTTATGGTTTGGATTTCAAGAAACATGGTAATATGATGCCAAAAATATATCATATTTTCTTAAAAACTGGAGAGATAAGAAGTCCAACTTAGCTTGTAGTGCTTTTTAAAAAGAGGAAAAATAGGCTAGTTTTTCAGTATTGGCAGATACTAGTGTTTAGATTTATTGCACAAAGGTAATCATGCTATAAAATAAATATACTCTATCTTTAATTCATTAATCATCCAAGAAAGCAAATGAATTGCTTTCAAAACAGGACAATATTTCCCCCTTCATTATAATCAGGTACTCTATTCTATTTCTTTGAAAAACAAAACCAAATTTTTACTCCTGAAAGGAATGACATTCATACCCAGAGTTCTAGTTTTTACACGGATTCTTCGGTTCTGTAATGTCTAATCCTCAAGTGCAAAAAAGCCTGGAGAAGTGTTGTTCTCCCAAGAAGGAGGATGCTGTTTTTGCATTAAGATCATGTCAGTTCTAAATGGGCTGGGGAGATTGTGATGGTGGGTTTTGTGGGAATCCAGCCTCAGTATATCACATTGATCCAGCCAGTGCCATAATATATGATGGGTTTAGGCCCAGTGCAGCCTCTGTATTTGGTTGGGATGAAGGTTTAGCATGCTATATGAACTAGCAATTTTCTCCAACTCCAGGAAATAACTAACTGGTGGCAAAGACTATGCATTTGTACATGGAATGGGACAATTTGCCACAGACAACTCACCACAGGGCAATTCAATAATGCAGTTTAATTATTTTTAAAAATTAAAACATTATTTTAATGTTTGTCATTCACATTTCATTTTGTTCCTCCTTTTCTTTAATGATTCTATTCCACCATTTCTTCAAAATTAGTGTAACTCTTGTCCTGGAGCAAGTCCACAGAGAATTGGCCATGGCAAGTTGGCCATGGTGGGTTGTCTGTGGCATCCTAGACCATTTGTAAAACTCTTAAGAATAGCCATGGTTTACAAAGTACAAGGGCTGTATGAAAACCAAAGAAGCTTGGTTGAGTCTTATCATGTTATGTGAACAAGTTCATCACAATAAGTCACAATGGTGTTTGTTTCGGCTTGGTATGCAATAGGAAATCAATGTCCTATACTGAGATTTGCTGCGCCCCAAAGTTTTCAATGAGCATCAGATTGCAAGGAACTGACTGCCTACTTGATGGATCAAAACATTTCTATAATAGGATCCTTTGCATCCTGTTTATCACCTTTTCTGTCATAAATGTATTTGTATATATATGAGCAGATATATTTACTTGTGCAAATATATCTGCACATATCTTTTGTCCTTCTGTCAATACACAATGCAGACCAAGCTATTTAGGAATCAGCTAAAATAGTGACGAAATCTTGCTACTTGGTGTCCTTGGCCTAATTTAACATTTCCAAAATGTTAAACTGTTAACATAAACTATTGCATGTCTTTAAAAAAAATGTTTTAAAATAGAAATACAGTTTGTATCTGAGGCCTCCAAATGTCTTATTTAAATAAGGTTGGTGAGCTTGTTTAGGTGAGCATATTAAATTTACCCGGGCCTTCCAAATTTGCCAACCAGAATTCTTGCTTCGTGGAATCTCATTCTGATTTGTCACTGTCCTGATTTGAATGGTAAGTCCACCTTTTTAGAAACATAGGAATCGCTGGTTTTCTTTCCATGGTATGAGCGAGTGAACTAATGATAAAAAGAAAATCATTTTGTCAGTTAAATGACACATGCACTTCATAATGGGCTATCATGAAAATAAATAGTTTACAGGATTGCTAATTTACAACCATCTTCTGCCAGTGTGCCTTTAACAGTGCTGTGATCAACAGAGAATTAGCAAATAGTGACATGTTTTCCCAGTCCCTAATTGGGAAAAAAACAATTTAAGAAGCTTAACTGGGAAAAAAGGGTTATTTTTTAAAAGATAAGCATAGAAACCAGGCATACAACAAAGAAAGAAAGAAAGAAAAAATACAAGCTGTCAAGCAAGAAGGAAAATAAGGCAATTCTTGAAGAATGAGAAATGTTAGAAGCATACAGGTGAAACTCAACATTGCTTTTCTGATTTGGCAACAACTTATGTCCCTTTTCTAATTCCTGGAAATATATCATTGGAGCCCCACCAATGCCAGCTTAGCCTTCTAGTAGGTGCAACTGGTGAGCCTCAGGAGCTTTGTACCGACTTCCAACAATGTTGTGAGAGGTTAGGTTAAAATGTGGGAGGGGGAGAAATATCACAAATGTTGGGGTAGCAGGAGGCTAAATCCAGTATGGTTTTTTGTAGACGTGTGATATTATGGTATATTTGGAATCTGTATTAAGTTTTTACAGTTTTATGGGGGTTTTTTTTTGTTAGTTATTTGTGAGCCACCCATGGTTATGTTGCATAAGACAGATGACCATATAAATCTTTTAAATAAATAAAAAGAACAGAACAGCAAAACTGTTTGGATTGTCCACTACTGGTAGAAGATCTACCAATAATTCGTGATAATATAAAAGTGTTCTTGGTATATGAATGCATTTTCTACAATCATTTACTTACATGCACAGTTCATTTTGAAAACTGGAAGTAACATTTCTCTCTTCTGTGCATCTGCATTTACAGACATATGCTATATTCCAAAACAGATAAGCTAATTTAAAAACTAATTTTTTCTGTTTGTAGCACATTACAATTTGGAATTATCCAGCTGCTGAGAAATCCTTTAAAACATCTATATCATCTATCTATCTATCTATCTATCTATCTATCTATCTATCTATCTATCTATCTATCCATCCATCCATCCAATTTATTAACATATATTTCATGAAGCCTTCTAACAAATACAGAGTTTGCAGAATTACCTGCATTATCCTGTTTTGCATCCTGTTTCGGTCACTACAATATAAAAAAAGGTGTTGAGACTCTGGAAAGAGCAACAAGGGGGCTGAAGGCTAAAATATATGAAAAACAGTTGCAGGAATTGGGTATGTCTAGGGGGTCAGCCTATTTTCCAAAGCTCCAGAAGGCATGACAAGAAGCAATGAATGGAAAGTAATCAAGAAGAGAAGCTAACCTAGATCTAAGGAAGATTTTTCTGATAGTGAGAACAATTGACCAGTGGAACTCGTTGCCTTCAGAAGTTGTGGGTGCTCCATCATTGGTGGATTTTAAGAAGAGATTGACAGTCATTTATCTGAAATGGCATAGGTCTCCTCCTTGTGCAGAGAGTTGAAATAAAATCCCTTCCAACTCTTATTATTTTTTGTAAGTATGACCTAATGCTTTAAACATTTATTTATTCCTTAGTTTTTTGTCCTGCCTTTATTACTTTATAAGTAACTCAAAGCAATGAACATACATAATACTCCTACTTCCTATTTTCCCCACAACAACAAACCTGTATAATCTATAGTGTACATCACAATATTTGCTAAGGTGGCAGAGTTATAGTACTTAAGATCCTTGGTGTGCTCATGAAAAAGGCATCATTTTGGCCAAAGCTGCAGATATTTTCTGTAAACTTAGAATCTCTGTCTGGAATTCCTAGAATTCTAAACCAGGGTATTTTATACTTAGAATGGTTCCTTTTCTGATTTGGAACACACAACTTCCGAGCTGACTCCTAAACCAAAGTCTATCTGAGAGGATCTTATTTTTTACAACTGAGAAGTTTCCAAGCCATTTGCAATTCAAAGTACTTCGTTCTAATATACCATCCCCACCTCCTGTATACAAACCCCAACTTAAGTGGCAGAGCTAAAAATGAAAATAAAAAACCTGAATATTTTAGGCAACAGCTCACCCGAAGGAGAAGCTGCTCTGCGTTTGAGTTCTGAGTCCTCCAAGTGCTGGAATTTATTGCAGCGACCAAAAACAGACAGCCAACATAAAAATCTAGCAGGTTCTAGCCAGTAAAATTGTTTATCAAGCTAACAAGGGAAGAACTTTTTCATGTAGCAACAGCCCTAGGTGGGGAAGGCATGTCTTTATATTTCACCTTTGGGTTGAAGCACCTGTAAAAATGCCATCTGACAGGCGATTCTCATAAACATTCCTTTCTAAATAGACTGCCTTGGGGAGGGAAGAGAATTCTAAGCAGAAGAGAACTGAGTCAAGGTGGAGAATCTTTCTAGGAGAGGATTTGAAGCTGAAAATAAGGCCAACAACTCCCTGGGGACCATAAAGAGGTTTAATCAATGAATGCTAAACTTGGATGTAAACTATAAATCCCATGAGTCCATTCTGATTCTGATCGCAAAAGACAAAATAAAAAAGAAATACATATATTCCTTGGCTTATGACTACAATGGAGAACAAAATTTCTGTAGCTAAATGAATTTTATGACCTATCTTGCCACAGTTGTTACGGGAATCACTGCAGTTGTTAATAGCAATAGCACTTAGACTTATATACCACTTCACGGTGCTTTACACTAAGCAGTGTACAGTGTACAGAGTCAGTCTGTTGCCCCCCAACAATCTGGGTCCTCGTTTTACCCCCCTCGGAAGGATGGAAGGCTGAGTCAACCTTGAGCCAGTCAGGGTTGAACTCTTGGCAATGAGCAGCAAGTTAGCCTGCAATGCTGCATTCTAACCATCGCGCCACCATGGCAATAGAATAGAATAGAATTTAGACTTCTATACCGCTTTTAGTGCTTTTACAGCCCTCTCGAAGCGGTTTACAGAGTCAGCCTCTTGCCCCCAACATTCTGGGTCCTACCCCAGAAGGATGGAAGGCTGAGTCAACCTGGAGCCTGGTGAGATTCGATCTGCCAAATTGCAGACACCCGGCAGTCAGCAGAAGTAGCCTGCAGTATTGCGTTCTAACCACTGTGTCACCATGGCTTAAGTTAGTAACATGGTTATTAAGTGAATCTGGTTTTCCCATTGACTTTGCTCATCAGAGGGTCGCAGAAGGGGATCACACGGGACACTGCAATTGGCATAAATGTGAGTCAATTACCAAATGTCCAAATTTAATCATGTGACCATGGGGATGTTGTAATGGTGGCAAGTGGCCATAAGTCACTCTTTTCAGTGCCATTGTAACTTCAAAGAGTCACTAAATGAACTGTTGTAAGTTGAGGACTACCTGTAAAAAAGGCTTTGGCACCAATGAGTTTTCTTTGTCCACAAAATTTAAAAGCATGCAAAATAGCTATTAGAAACTCTACTGCAGTCTTGATCATATTTCTGCATTTTGTTTTATTTTTTTCCCAAATGATTTAAACTATAAAGTCATGGTTTGCTTAATGGGTTTCATTTACAATTGTTTTGTATGTGTGGTTTGTATATGCTTAGACACATGTACCTTTGTGATGACACGGGGCGTGACACAAAAATAACAAAGTCACCAAGGTAGAATAAATTCTCTTTAATGCCTCCAACTTGGCCCCAATGTCCAATTATCCTTGGCTGGATAACAAACTCTTCAGAAAACAGTCTACGAACAGCAGAAATGCAGTCCGAACCCAAAGTAAAGATAATTAGAAATTAAAAAACCTACACAAACCATAGTGAAGTAATTAACATGGCAGGCCAGGATGATAAACTGCAGACTTTCAAAGGATAATGCAGCACCCACAGTTGGGAGGAGCCAAAACTCAGATAAGCCTCGACCACGATAATGCACGCTTTGCTTCCAGCAAGGATCTGTTGTGCAACCACCCCACTTATATCCTGTTCTCCCAACTGCAACTAATGAAAGGGATCAGGGCCCTTTTCTCTCCTGTTAGCCATGTTGCTCCCTTCTCCATTCTTCCCTGCGTGCCCTAGGATGAAGAGGGGATGGCCCTGGATCTTCCTCTGAATGCCCAGCCGGACTGTGCCCTTCCCCCATTTCTTCCACAGCCACCAGAGCCACACTCCCACTCCCTGTCAGCTGCTCAATCTCCTCCTCAGAATCAGACTGCAACAAGGGCATGACAACCCTTGTTTTTTCCACAGTCTAAATGAAAAAATGGGGAGGGAGAGGCAAAGGATAGAATTAGTCAGAATAACTGAATAACAGAGTTGGAAGGGACCTTGGAGGTCTTCTAGTCCAACCCCTTCTGCTTGAGCAGGAAACCCGTACTATGCCAGACAAGCAGCTATCTGGTATCTTCCTAGAAACCTCCAGTGATGAAGCACCCACAACTTCTGAAGGCAAGGCATTCCACTGGTTAATTGTTCTGTTAGGAAAAGTCATTCTTAATTCAAATTAAATGTTCAAAGAAATAATTAATCACTGTGTTTCTTTCACGTAGATGTGCTCGGCCAGTGACATAAAATTATTTCCCACAATATAAAGGGGAATTCTGGAATTTCAGAAGTTTCCTAAGTTCATATAAATTGGATGGAAATTGTCAAAAATAAAGGCTTAAAATGATTTTAAAAACAAAAACTTATCTTAAGTCTCTCTTCTCCTCCCTATCTCTTATTTTTCTTATGTAATAAAGATACAATATTTTATTTGCAAAATTCATCATTTAATCTCCATCTGCGTATGGAAAATGCAAAAGGCTTGTATGCTTCATGTCAAAAGTGCAAGTAGGAAATAGTAGTAAAGAGCCAGAACTTTAATCAAAATCAGCATTCCAGGAACTACAAAAAAGCAACAGTACATCTGAACACAGAAAAACATCTTTTTTTTTATCCTTATGTTTGGTAGTATTCCACAAAAGTGGGGATCAAGCTAAGCAAACATTACATTTCTAAAAAAAAAGCCCTTCTTATTTAAACACTGCATTAAGGAGTGGCAGAGATTACTGCAGAGATTCAGTAATTCAAACCTTTATTTAAAAAAAGTACAGGTTTTTTCTTTTTTTTTTTTTTNTTTTTTTTTTTTTTTTTTTTTTTGCTACTTCACCTCCATGGAGACATACTTGACAGCAAATCTGCACACTAGAATTGGCTCTCACAATTCCCATAAATGAAGTAAATACAGCACTGTCTCTTAAAATCTGAGCATCTGAAACATTTTAAGCCATCCTTGAACAGGAAAAAAAAACCAGAATGCATATTGTCTGTTTCATTTATTTTTGTATGTGAAAATATGTTTGTGTATGCATGTATGCTATATAAAAGCATACTTGCACACATAAACATGCAAAATAAATCCTAATTCTTAAAGCACCAAGACACAAACCAATTCAGATTAGCATAATTATTATTATTACTAGTAGTACTGGTATACTAACATTGATATATTAAATGTACAGCTGTAGGTACAGAGAATGGGAAATAAACACAGCTGAAATCTGAAACAAATGCACTGTAAACTTTGTAAATCTAAACAAACAATTCATCAGGGTCTTCATAGGATCAACACAAGCGTGAGAAAACCTTGTAACAATACAAAAGTTTGTAAATATGTAAAAGGACAACTGTTGCTACTGCAAGGCTTAACATGTGAACGGTAGTGTCTATGCAATAAATGCATGTGTATTTTTGCCTTTATTTAAGAATGTAAAAGAAGGTACTGTAACATGCCTATATATAGCATTGTTCACATAATAAGGACCCCTACTACTACAAAAAGTGACAGTCAGTTTGGTCTTGAGTTTAAGACACCAGACTAGAAACCAAGAGATGGTAAGTTCTAGTCCTGCCTTGGGCCGAAAGTTTAGCTGGGCATCCTTGGGCCAGTCAGTTTCTCTCAGCCCTAAAAAAGGAGGCAATGGCAAACCACTTCCAAAATCTTGCAAAGAAAACTTCCTGGACTAATTCACACAGTCACCATGGCACTAAAAAAACAATAGAGCTAAAGCTATTGCCCAAAAGTACAGATGATATACACACAGACCCATGTTCCACTCCCAAACCTGCTGTCTACTTTTCCTTCTTTCCTGGTTAGAGATGTAGATTTTAAAAAAAGAAATGGAAAACCTTTCTGCATAAATAATGTGTGATTCCAATTAGCCTCTCAGTTTTTAAAGTCTGCACACCAGTGGTGGGATTCAAATTTTTTTACTCCCAGTTCTGTGGGTGTGGCAGGGAAAGGATACTGTAAAATCTCCAGTCAGAGGTGGGATTTGCTGGTTCTCTGAACTACTCAAAATTTCCGCTACTGGTTCTCCAGACTGGTCAGAACCTGCTGAATACCAACTCTGCTGCACACATATTTGGGCTACATGATTTGATGGGGAGGATAGCNGGGGGGGGGGGGGGGATTACACAACCTTAAAACTACCAAACTTGCTTGAGGTGGAAATCCAGAGTTCTAACCCTGGCTGTCACCTAGCAACCATCCCAAGCAGCTGTAGCAAGAGAAGGAACATACACACCCCAGGTGAATGGAGACCCCAATGACTGGGAGATCATTTCCCCATTGAACTGTAGCTATTGCAGTTAGCAAAATTAACCAATCATTTCTGGGTACTTGACATGCCTGTAGTAAGATCTAGATAATCTCAGCAAACAAGAGCACTTGCTTTTCCTTTGCCCTCCTTGACTCTTTTTCCTTTCCCCTTGTCCCATTTTAGATTGGAGGGATGAGACAATCCTTTCTGCTTTGCAAGACCAATGGCTTAAAATGCACTGTCAACTTTGTAAAGGAATGTAACTAAGTGCACCTGGAATGAAAGAAATACAGCATTTTGCTGTATTTTAGAAAAATGTTGATCCTTCAGGGTGGAGAAGGGGGAAAAAAATTCCCCTCCCTTCCCCTTTTTTTTCCAGCCAACTGGCGATTAAGCTGCAGGGTACTCTTGCCAACTCTTAATGAGCTTCTAGTGTCTGCAAAAAAGCAACAGAAAATTTTCCACCTCAAGTCATTTCACAAGAGTTGCAGCTGTCTGTAAGTGATGATCAGTTGAATTTCTCCTGGAAAACTCCAGCCATCGTTCACAGATCCTATGGTCCAGTTGCATTTATTGTACATGTGTCTGCGCATGTTTCAATAACTTTAGTACAGGCAGCCCTCAACTTACAAACATTCATCTAGCAGTGACTGTTCAAAGTTACAACAGCACTGGAAAAAGTGCTGTTGCAACTGGTCTTTCTACCACTGACCAAATGGTCAAATGATGTAGGAGAAAAATCAGGCTGAGCCCGAGGGTGGGGTCAAATGCATCATCAATTTGGAGTCTCTGTACCTCCACAAGCCCTCCTTTGAAATCCACTGACTGTTATTTGGCACCAATTCGCCTTGACCATTAATAGTTCAGACTCTTGTATACATGTAACGTGAAATAAACTTGTACTTTTGAATTCTGGTCTGGTCCATGACTTCTTGAACCTGACAGATTATCAAAATTTAGTAGTAACCAGTAACTTAGTAACCAGCATGTATTTACAAGGGTTGCAGTGTCTCAGGCAACTTTCCCAGCCACTTCCAACAAATAAAGTCAATGATGGAAGCTTAATAACTGCACAATTCATTTCATAGTTACGGCAATTAGCTTAACAACAATGGGACCAAAACTTGTAAAACTGGGTGTGGCTCACTCAACCACCACTTTGTTTAGTAACAGAAATTCTGGCCCCAAATGTAGTTGTAAGTCAAGGACTACCTGTAATACTTCAGGGAAACAGCGTTGGTCAAGGGATATGTTGTTCAGGAGGATCTCTTATCAGTTTGTCTTTGCTCTTCATTATAAAAGCTGAGCTAATTTTTGGAGCCATGTTTTTCAGCCTCAGCAATTTAAAGAGGAATGGACTTCAACACCAAGAATTCCGCAGCCAGCCTTAAGAGAAACTGAACAAATCAAGCTGAAGACCTAGGTTCTTACCTCATGACAAATACCAGTGCAGTTGAAAATATCCACCCCAAGGCAAGTCATCTGGGTGGTATGGCAAATACATTGACACCATTGCAAACTGGACTGAGTTCAGAGAAAGGCAACAAGGATGCTGTTGGAAGTTTCTGAGACTAATCTGATGAGAAAGAATTGGGTATGCTTGGACCGAAGAAGAGAATACTGAGTGTTGGGACTGAAAGGATAGTACTTTCACACAAGGTACTACATTAAGTGCAAGTAGAAAGTTTGCAAGTCAGCCATGGCAAGAATCCCAGCCGTTGCTTCACACATTACATGAACAGGCTATGTAGCTAACCCATAATACGGTTCTTCCGTTTGACGATAACCTGTTATATAAAGACAGAAAATTTGCTTTGTTAACCAAATGTGTTGTGGTTAACCATTTAGTTGTGTCCAACTCTTATTGACTTTATAGGCAAGTACTCTCCATACTACCCTTTCAGGCACAGCTTCTTTCAGTTGTATGTTCAACTTTGCATCCAATTTGATGTTATCAAGCCAGTGTGTTCTTTACTTGCCACTTCTTTGTCCACTAATTCCTAGTATCATTGCCTTCTCCACTGAATTTGCATGCATGGCATGACCAAAGTAGGTCAGATGTAGTCTTATGATTTTAGCTTCTATTGATGTGTCTGGTTTAACTCTCTGTTAGTTACTCTGGCTATCCATGCTATACACAGTAATTACACCAGCATCACAATTCAAAGGTGTCAGTTCATCATCATCTCAAAGGCCATCCCACAGGACAAAGGTAGAACTTGTCCTCATTGCTTTGGGTAATGGCCTTCAGTCTAAAAAGGCAGATTCTCAGGTGAAGGTGAGGGAAACTATCTTAAAACCAATCCAACACTTGCTGTATAACATCATAGAGATGTTAGGCAAAAAGCTTTAATTTGGACTCTTGAAGCATACCAAGATATGGATTTGATAACCGCAACAGCCTGTTCCTTTTTAGGATTCTATGGCTTTATGAAAACATCTTGAACTTTAGGAATGGATATTGCAACAAAAATGGATTTTTTTTTTCTATTTGGCTCAAAAATGGAAAAAGAAAAAAGGGATAAAGACAGCCTAACGTATGTCAACATTGGCTAATTAGTTCAGTATGTACCAAGAGGAAAGGGTTTTCAAGGGCATAGAACTTTCATTCCAGTTCACACTCGACTTTTGACAATGGCTTGATACCCAGGGTTTTCAATCCTCTGCCTCAAAGTGAGGGTGTTTACTGTACATCGACATGTACATTTCTCAACCTCCAAAATTGTATTATATGTATGAAATTGTCAACTCTCTTCTCAAAAACCTGCAGTGATGCAGCACCTACAACTTCTGGAAGAAAGCTGTTCCCCTGATGAATTATTCTCACTGTGAGGAAATTTCTCCTTAGGTCTAGATGGGATCTTTCCTTGATAAGTTTCCATCCGTTACTCCTTGTCCTGCTCTCAGATGCTTTGGAGAACAAGTTGACCCTCCCTTCTCCCTGACAGCCCTCCAATATTGAAAGATTTCTATCATGTCCCCTCTCGTCCTTCTCTTCATTACTCGGAAGAGAATATCACAGAAACAGTTGAGGCTCCCTTGCACAACTCCTTTCACTACAAGATTATGGGACGTCAGAATGTTTTACAAACAAACCTTCATGCTTTGAGTATCTCTGAAAGGTATTACCTGATTAGTGTTCCTTTTGAGCAGGTTGAGAACTGAAAGCCAATCAGAACTCATCTGCAGTGATACTTCATCACTATCTGTGCCAGTCGGAGTAACTCATTGCCTAAAGTTAGAGTAAATGTTATATAGAGAAAGAGAGAGGTCATGTTGATTTAAAAGCCTTCTGCGTAGAAAACTCAGTTTATTACTGATGAAATCAGAGCCTTTGTTTGCCCAAGATGAGCCAGGGGTATGACTGAAAAGATCACCTGTTATCTGGACGTGCGAGTCATTTCATTTCTGGATAAAGGACAATTTAATTTTGAAAGATTCACCACAGAACTTATACAAAAAGGCTGTTTACAGGTTTCATATTCTATTAAGGATTGAAAGGAAAACTCCTGGGCCCTGAAAAGATTGGTAAAGCCTTTTGACCTAGTTAAGAAGGTTAACTTTGTGCAAATATATCAGAAGCAGAAACTAGACTTAATCTATAGTTTATTATTGGCTTACAAACCTTGCCTGCATTTGGCACATTTAGCTGTAATCCTGGTCAACTTTTCCAAATTTGGACACCACTTCTTGGCCTCAAATAATGGCCTCCCTTAACTCCCATCAAATTTCATGTGGGAGCTCTGATATCTTTCCAAGATATGTGGTTCTCAAAAGATGTTGATGATTTCCAATTCTGAATATATATATGTGTGTGTGTGTGTGTGTGTGTGTGTGTGTTGTTTTTTTTTAAGCTTTTGCGGGTACTTACATGTGTGCTGTGAAATAGTGAAACCACGTCGAAACTTACAAGCAGATCTTCACTATTCACTCAAGGCCCGATAAAAGAAACTCTTGAAATCATCAAAAATAAATACCAACCAGCTAAAGACCTCA